>JBBPBX010097159.1:0-12906 GCA_038048925.1 Garcialebias charrua
AAAGAGAGAGAGAAAGAGAGAGACAGAGAGAGATAGCCGTGTTTCCATCAAGGTTTCTAGGTGCGCATTTTGAAGTATCGCAGCAGAAAAGCTTAATGGAAACGGCAAAATACGAAGTTACTTCCTGAAATTCGCCAAAAAGTTTATACGCTCGCTTGAGGTGGTTTTTGGGAGCTGCGAAACCGAGCAGCTGCGCAAAACGACAGATGGAAACACATTTGCCGACTCGTGCTGCCGTAGCGCACATTCACGTCACGTGACTGATCAGCTGTTTCCGCTCCGAACAGCATGTAACTCGCTAAAACTAGTTGGCATGACAGAATAAATACAACTCGCCCGATAGCAACACGTACCTGAAATATTCTCTCCATTTTGACGAGATGTGTGGCCGGGTTCTGTTGTCAACCGCTACTTCCTGTTTACTCTCTGGTTTACTGTAGACATGCGCAGTGCTGACGTCTGACGTAATGACGCTGACGTCTGACGTAATGACGCTGTGCGCGGCTTGGAAGAAGCGCTTCAAGCCAGTAGATGGAAACACTTCTGATCTGCATTAATTTGTATTTACATATTTGCGAGGTAGCTCAAAATTCGAAATGAAAATGGATGGAAACAGGGCTACTGTTTCGACAGGCAGACCGGAGTAGCTGCACAGCTCACAGTAAGAAATTAACTCTTTTTTTCCCCCTTCATTATGTCTCCGAATGTATGCATTTTTTGATAATTATGTAGGGTAATGTGTTAGGATTGGCTAAGTGCTTGGTAAATATACAGTACTGTATGTATGAGGTGCCGTTTGGATGTATGAGGTGCCGTTTGGATGTATGAGGGGCCGTTTGGTTGTATGAGGAGCCGTTTAGATGTATGAGGTGCCTGTATGAGGTGCCATAGACGTATTTTCCGACGACTATTTTCGTGTTACGAACGGGCGTAGGAATGGAACTGCATTGTAACTCGGGGACCACCTGTAATTACTAATTATTGTCAAATTTCAAACAATATTATCGTTTATCGCAATAATTTCTGAGCCAATTAATCGCCCAGCAAAATTTGTTATCGTGACAGGCCTAGGGTTGATCAGCCTTTTGGATCATGGACGGCCCAAAAGGCTGATCGAAGTTCTTAAAAACCGTCCAGCTGTCAGTCACTACAACAGATTCATAGAAGGTTTGATAAAGTTGATCAATTTTTATGTAGATGATACCTCGTTATATTCATTTAAAAATATCTAATATCCCTCGACTATTTGATCCAACTGCAATATTTAGACAAGTTTTATGAATCATTATCCAAAAGTCTCCTTTCTAGTAGAAATCAGTAAAGGTTTTTGACGTTTTGAACCATGAAGTGAAAAAAAAAAATAGCCAAAGGTTTGTACAGTATTTTCTCAAACTGAGCAATAATACACTCGGCTGCAAACCGCTCCAGTGAAAGTTGTAAGTGTGATGCGGCCGGGATGAGGATCAGTTCCTCCAAATCCGAGGCCATGGTCTTGAGCCGGAAAAGGGTAGCATGCCCTCTCCGGGTCGGGGAGGAGGTCCTGCCCCAAGTGGAGGAGTTTAAGTATCTCGGGGTCTTGTTCACGAATGAGGGAAAACTGGAGCGTGAGATCGATAGGCGGATAGGTGCAGCATCCGCAGTGAAGCGGGCGCTGTACCGGTCTGTCGTGGTGAAGAGAGAGCTGAGTCAAAAGGCAAAGCTCTCAATTTACCGATCGATCTACGTTCCCACCCTCATCTATGGTCATGAGCTTTGGGTTGTGACCGAAAGAACGAGATCTCGGATACAAGCGGCTGAAATGAGTTTTCTCCGCAGGGTGTCTGGACTCTCCCTTATGCCCCTTTTCCACCGGTCGGCTCGGGTCGGATGTTACGTCATATGTGCGTCGCAGAGACCCCCTTTCATCCTTTCCCACCGGCTATTCCGAGCGGAGCCGCGCGAGATTTCCTGAGATTTTCGGGCTGCTTTCAGAGGTGTACTGAAGCGAGCTCACCCGCTCCGGAAGGAGGGAGGAGGAGACGAGAGCTGTTTTTACGGAAGCGAGGGAAGCTACCACGGCAGGACTTTTACATGAATAACACGGTAAAAACAATTGTTATTTTTTAAATTTATAGCAAAGATGGGTCTTCAGCTGAACGTGTCCTTAATAAAATCACGTACTGCTCAAAACTGCACGATTTTAAAAAGTAGTTTCGCCACGAGTAACACGCGGCGCGCGGGCGGCTTTATGTCTTTAAATGTAGCTCAATGAACAGATATAAAATATATTTCATAGCTGACTTTAATAGTACGAGGGCTCCTGAGCTTAACCACGCTTTAATATTGTCACGTATGGTCAAATGTGCTGCATTTAAAGTAGTTTCGCTTTGACTTTTTCCAAAACCTGTGTTTGCACAACGAAAATAAATTATAAAAATTCGAATTTTATTTCAAATAACTCCAACAGGATACATTTCGTGTATGAATATGTTGTGATCACACTAGATTTTTTTGAAAAATATCAGCTTTGTGGTTTTTGATAGAATTGATAATATGTAATACAAAGTAGAAAATAATGGACGTAGGTTGACACATTTATGTCTATAAAACATTGAATTTTATTTCAAATAACTCCAACAGGATACATTTCGTGTATGAATATGTTGTGATCACACTAGATTTTTTTGAAAAATATCAGCTTTGTGGTTTTTGATAGAATTGATAATATGTAATACAAAGTAGAAAATAATGGACGTAGGTTGACACATTTATGTCTATAAAACATTGAATTTTATTTCAAATAACTCCAACAGGATACATTTCGTGTATGAATATGTTGTGATCACACTAGATTTTTTTGAAAAATATCAGCTTTGTGGTTTTTGATAGAATTGATAATATGTAATACAAAGTAGAAAATAATGGACGTAGGTTGACACATTTATGTCTATAAAACATTGAATTTTATTTCAAATAACTCCAACAGGATACATTTCGTGTATGAATATGTTGTGATCACACTAGATTTTTTTGAAAAATATCAGCTATGTGGTTTTTGATAGAATTGATAATTTGTGATACAAAGTCTTTATTGTGTTCTTCTTCTAGTGGTGGCTAGTACTGTAGTAAATAGCTTGAGGAACACTACTGCCACCATGTGGTAAGACGAGTAGGATTCTGGACCCCGCCCACAGAAGGGGTACAAAAAAGCTGTGGAAACAGAACATAGATGTGACCCGACCCGAACTGAGCCGACCTGAGCCGATCCAACCCGAGCCGAGCCGAGCGGTGGAAAAGAGGCATTAGAGATAGGGTGAGAAGCTCAGTCATCCGGGAGGGACTCGGAGTAGAGCCGCTGCTTCTCCACATCGAGAGGAGCCAGTTGAGGTGGCTCGGGCATCTGGTTAGGATGCCTCCTGGACGCCTCCCTGGTGAGGTGTTCCGGGCATGTCCCACCGGGAGGAGACCCAGAGGAAGACCCAGGACACGCTGGAGGGACTATGTTTCTCGGCTGGCCTGGGAACGCCTTGGGATTCCCCCGGAGGAGCTGCTCCAAGTGGCTGGGGAGAGGGAAGTCTGGGCCTCCCTACTTAGGCTGCTACCCCCGCGACCCGACCCCGGATAAGCGGAAGAAGATGGATGGATGGATGGATGGATGGATGAGCAATAATAAGCAAGACTGTTTTTCACATTTTGCCTAAACATTACATAAAAAAAGATTACCAACTAATTTGCAGAAAGTCTGCATCGACCTCTTAAACCTGCTGGCCAAAATGATACCATTCTTAAACTGCAGCTTTGGGCCGCACAAATTCAATCCAAGGGCCACAAATGGCCCTCGGGCCATACTTTGGACTCCTTCCATGTTAAAACTGTCAATTTGGGGTGGCACAGTACAAACCAGCCGTAACAAAAATCAAAGTATTTTTTTAATGCTCTCATCATATATAGACTATATGAAAACAGTGATAAGGGAGTAAAAGTGTGACATTCGATGTAATTCATTGTTAGTTTCTTTAATCTAAAGTTTTTACCCCCCAAATTAAAAAAAAAAACTTTTTCAGGTACTAATTATGCAAAAACATATTTATGGCTTGATGCTGTAGTAATCCCAAATAGCAACCAGTATTAAAAATCCACACTAACCAAAGGCTCAGGACTTGCAGGAGGAGAAAACTGGAGGACCAGTTAAAAAAAAAAAAGTGATGAAAAACAACTTTATACTCTTATTTCTATTTTTCTCCTTTGTCTCCTGATGAATACTGTATATTATTGTCTTTTCCTTTTGAAAGTGCCTCTGTGTTTTTCTGAGGTCGGTTGATCTTGTTGTGACGTCAGTGTGTATTGTGCTCCTCAGCAGAAAATTGGACTTCACTTTCAAAAGCAGTCTCCTCCTGCTGCTGGAAACAAGGAACATCAGCAAAATAATACAAAGTAAAAACAACAATAAAACTGGGTGTAAAAAGAAGTCGGTAAGAATAAATAATATAAACGCCAAGAGATGATTGCATTAATAATTTGTTATTTTAACAGTATGTCTCATTACAGCTTTTATTTCGAAAAAGTCTTATAGACTGTGCTAAACTATGGCGGCGTATGGCTGAAGAACTTTGAAATAACTGAATAAAAAAATATATAAATCAGACATCTAGTCGGACCATTTGAAATCCTAAAAGTCTGCTCATAACCTGAGGAAACCCTGAAACAAGATAAAGGAAGTGAATTTTCAACTTTCCTCTGACTCTTACTGATGAATATAATAACACTGTTTGTTTACACAGCAACGACTTAATGTGACCAATTTCAGATAAAATAAATGCCGGTGTTGTGTTTTCAGATTGTAACTGCGGTACTTCCTTCTTTTTATTTACCAGAGTTGAATTATACATTCTGGGGGTCTTTTAAGGTCTTGTGTTTGGGCTGAGTGTTATGGTTAATGGGCTGTTTCATGACTGTTTGGCGGTTGGCAGGAGATTCCCACCTGTTTCCCACCGCGGGGGGGGGAAGGAAGTTGTGAGGCTGTGGGATGACCTCATGTCGCATGATGTCAGCCCTTACCGTGAACAATTCTCCAACTGATAGCCGGACCCCTCCCCACAGCTGGAGTGCTAAAGGGAGACTTCGGCTGATGGTATCACAGTTACAAACAGGTGCACACCAGATATTTGGAGACATGCAGATGTCCAGTGAGAAGTATGTTTGCCTGCACAGTAACCCACGTGTGTGTGTGTGAGCCTTTTATTGTGAATGTTTATGAAGCATTCACTGTCTTGAGATTCTCGTCCCACAGTTTTCAAGCCTTTTCAACTAATATAAAACGTTCAGCTCGTTCAGGACACTCCTGCTATGACTTTTACTTTTGGTGCAACTTTAGCTTTTTGAAATATTTAGCCTTTTCTGACATTTCTTTTCTCTCGTAGAAAATGACTTAAAGCTGCTATATGTAATTTCTGAAACCCGTTGGAACTTAGAAAAATTTTGAACAGAGACACGTTTCTGGTCCCTCCCCCTCAGAGCCATATATGGCTCTGCTTCCTCTCGCTCTCACTGGAATTCAGCTCAGCTTCCTTAACTCCGCCTCCACTTCATGTCCTGTCGCAGCCGCTCCGAATTTCTGTGTTTATATGTTAATAAAACGTTCTAAAAAATAAAATAAAAACATGGAGCGCTGGTCCAGCACACCAGAACACCATGAAATCTGCAGAGCCTCGGCAGCCACGTTGAACCCGAGTTTAATTCGCTCGTGACAAATTCATTCATTTCCTCAATTCATTCATGGACTCAGCGGAGGAGGAAGCGATCACTTGACTTTTGGCAAAAAAACAAAAGAAAAGTCCAGATCAGGGATGAAGAAGGGGAATTTAATACATTTGTGTCACATACAAAACAGTTTTGCATCGCTTTGCAATGCTTTGAACGAGAACTGCGCGGCCGCTGCGGGCTGGGACAGGCGGGGGCGTGGGTTAGGAGCGTGAGAAGTGAGAAGCTCTGTTTTTATTGGCTGGTTAACGGCGGGTCACTGTGTTTTTTTTTAAATGCTTTTAGAGAAGCAAGGGGACTATAGTTTTTTTCATAGATTACTTTGTCTAACATCATTCTGTCAGGAGATAGTGACAGAGTGAAGAAATATGTTTAAAAAAATATTGTTAGAAAAGTTACATATATCAGCTTTAAGTTCATTTTACTTCCTTCAAATCTTTAGATTTGTTTACAACCTTTTACTGCTCCTTTCACATTTTGTTCTGGTTCAGTTTCTTTAAATTTGCACAAGGAAGCTGAAACTTTTTTTCAGCTCTTTTCAGATAATTTTAGCTGTTTTTTCAGCTTTTTTGTGCTCCTTTCAGAAACGTTTTTGCGCTTCATCTAACATCTTTCTACTAATTTCAGCTTGTTATGCTCTTTTCAGTTTATTTCTGCTAGTTTAAGTTATTTCAGCTTCTATTTAGCTGTTTTATACAATTTTTTGTTTTTTTCAGCTAATTCCATATTTTTTTCACCCATTTAAACTTTCTTCTATCTAATTCATCAAAAATGTGCTCTCTCCATTTTCTTCTGGTAATTTAAGCTTCTTTCTGCTTTTTTAGCTACTTTTCAGATTTTTTTCTTCTTTCGGCTCCTTCTTTCTTCAGGGGTTGCCACAGTGAACTAAGTCACACAAAGACTTGGCAATTATTTTATGCCGGCTGCCCTTCGTGACACAACCACAGACCACCGAGCTACCACAGCTATTTGTGTGTGCGCATGGATGGATGTATGCTTTGTACCACTGCAAACCAAATTTACCCTTGGGTATAAATAAAGTAACCTAACCTAACCTAACAGCCCTCTGTGTGGAGCAGAGAGCTGCTATCTAGGGTGCCCGGGGAAGCAGATGGTGGGGGTTAAGGGCCTTGCTTAAGGGCCCAGAGTGGGGCAAATGAGTGTGGAGACAGGTGTGGGTGCTTCACCAATCTCACCCACATTTTGATGTTGTCTGTATTGGGAGTTGAACCGACAATCTTCCGATCACAGGCCCATCTTCTCTAACCTCTGCACCACCACTCTCTTTTAGCTACTTTTCAGATATTTTTGCTAATTTCAGCTTTTTTCAGATAATTTCCACTTTTGTGTGCTCATTTCGGCTTCTTTCAGCCTATTTGGACAAACGTGTTCTTTCTGCTTTCTTCTGTTTTAGAATAGAATAGAATATATCTTTATTGGCATATTTGCACCAAGGTACAAAGTTTTGCAATTGGCGCACGCACCATCCGAAGAGGGACGTACGCACGGAAGCCGCAGCAGTAATTAAACCGCTCCGCCAACAATCAGATATGGAAAAAGGAACATACAGTCGGATAATCATTGGTATTCAAAAAAGAATCTATCACATTTTGTCTTAGGACACTCTATGATAAAGTCGAAAAAACTCTACCAGCTTCAGCACGGATAAAGACAAAGACATGTTGCATTTGATGGCAAGCAGGGAGATAGTCCGTGAGTAATCATTTCAGATAAGCACAGTCTGCAGATGGCCTCAGCTCGGCTCCATCTGAATGCACACAGAGACCTCTGGGGGGAGGGGGGGCAACGACAGTTTTCAACAGCTTTCGACTCCAGGAGAAGTTTCCAGTCAGCCTCTTTTCAAGGTTGCTCTGAGTCCCGATTAGATTAGTTGCTTTATTTATTTTCAGGCCAGGCTACAGTGTACTTTGACTGCAGCCTTGAAGTCCAGGTGCTGTCTAGGTCCAAATCGCCGAATCATGTGAGGTTCCGAGCTACAAATCCCCATCTGTGCCCTGATGAAGCCCGGTCGGCTGTAAACGAGTCCCAAAACGCACTGCAGGTCCGCGGCTGTCCACCACTGCTCCCATCGTGCGATTCAGCTCGTACAACAGCTGGGTCGTTGAGGTCATAGCCCGGATCAAAGAATCTTGTTGAGCAGGAAGTTTCGCCAGCGCGTTGATCGCCGCGGCAGTCTCCCTCAGCTTCCAGTAGCAGAAACCTCCGCCAACGCCAAAAAGCAGAGCAGCTGCCACCAATATTCCAATAATCCACAAATCTTCCACGTCTTCGACAGAAAGAACGGTCAGACACATTAACTTCCACTCGCCCCACGAGTCCATAATGTAGCCCACCGCATGCGTGTCGAGGGGGCACGCCGGTTCTCCTGGTCCGGAGCGCTTCGTGGAAAAAATTTTATCGATAGAGGAAACAGCCCACGCAATTAAATCCATTTCAAATTGGTTCGAGTGAGCGCTGAAGAGTTACAGACGAGACAAAAATGCAAAAGCAGGG
The DNA here is from genome assembly GCA_038048925.1 of Garcialebias charrua. Lineage (NCBI taxonomy): Eukaryota > Metazoa > Chordata > Actinopteri > Cyprinodontiformes > Rivulidae > Garcialebias > Garcialebias charrua. The sequence continues at coordinate 8,254 of JBBPBX010097159.1, forward strand.
GGAGGAAAACTTAGGGAGGAGAGGAGCAGAAAGAGAAGCGACCTGCTTTGCCAAGTGTTGGAAGTACTGTATAGTATATTTTAAGCTTGTTCTGCCTTTTCAGCTACATTTAAAGCATTTTTGTAGCCAATTTCAGCTGTTTTTAGAAAAATTCAAATTTTTTGTAGTGATTTCTGCTACTTTCAGCTTAATTAACTTCATGCTCATTTCAGCTTGTTATGCTCCTTTCAGCTTTACTTATGCTAGTTTCAACCATTTCTGCTATTTCAGCTACCAGTACTACTTAACTGTTTTTATACTACCGGTAAGTTTGGCCTTTTCAGCCAATTCCACTTTTTTTTAGCTCATTTCAGCTCTTTTCACTTCCTTCTGGTAGTTCCGGTATAAGCTTATTTCTAGCTACCTTTTTAGCAATTTTTGTGCTAATTTATGCCTTTTTTAGCTACTTCCCTAATTTTTGTGCTCATTTCTGATAATTTAAACCTACCGGTAATTCAGCAAATGTGTTCTTTCTGCTTTCTTCTGCACATTTAGGTTTGTTCTTCCATTTCATTTTGCTAATTTCAGCTGTTTTCAGCTAGTTCTTCTGCAATAAGCATTCACACTGCATTTTTGCAGGAAATGCAGTTTCTCTGGTTTATTTTTTGTTCATTGGGTCAGACAGCGATGATCCTTTTGTTTGAATTGATACCCAAATAGAGACATTCAAATCAGAAGCAAATGTTGTCAGTTCTGGTGTTTGGAGGCTGGTTTAATGTCAGAGGGCTTTCTTTGTCAGTTGCTTTTATCAGAAGTGTATGCAAACGTCCGTCCCAACATGCACCATGTGGTGCTCGGAAACGTGACCGCGTGTATTTTTAGCACAGCTGGTTCTTGTGGGAATTGAACCTTTAACCTCGTGCTCATCCACTCTTAAGAGATCATGTTGAAATTTAAACATAGTTGAACAAGCTAAATTTAAATTTATTTGTTGACAATGTTTCTTAACAGATGTGCACCAATTGCAGTTTTCCAGGCCGATGCCAATTTCCAATTTTTGTAAAGATCTGATCTCCAGGTTCTGATTTCTGTTTTTTTTATCTGTCAGCATTTGTACAAATAAAACACAACTTTTCAATGTTTTTATTTTATTTTAAATAAGTGTCTAAACATAAACGTGAACTGGATTAAAAAAAAAATCCTGCAAAACTGATTAAAAAAATGCAGCAGTGTCTGACATATTTGTGAATAAAGAAACAAAACAAAACAAATGTACTGTTGGATATGACAATCTTTATCCTTTCATAATGACCTTGTAAATAGTAAATTACATTTTTTTAACTGGGCGCCACATTTCATTAAGAGTGCCTTTATAAATGGGGAATAAATAGTTGTGCTGTTAATTTATTGGCTGTACAAACGTAATAAGCCATTAATAAGCTGAAATAATAAATAAATAAAACACAAAACTGACAAAGCTGAGCTTTACTCAAATCAATAAAAGTACACTTGTTTTTTGCTAAAAGCTAAGTCTCATTATTGTTAATAGTGTTTTAGAATTGATTTATAAATGTTTAATTATGCTTTATAAGGCATTTACAAACTCATGAGTACCGTAACCTTTTAATAAAGCATTATAGTTTGTGAAGATACCCTTATTGTAGAGTTGTTTCCGTAATTTTAATAATTTACCTATTGACCGTTATTTATCTTTGACCCTGTGTGCAAATCTTAGATCTCAAATTAAAGTGGATATGAATACTGTATGTGGTTTGTTTGTGTTACGGCTGCTGCTGTAAAGAAAAACCTCAGATAAAGTACTTCGGAGCTGTAAATCAGCTCCTTGCACCATCTGCGTCCCTTGATTTTTCAAACGCCCTTTAAAATAATTAACTTTAAGTTTTCCTCTATCTTACAAACTCTCATAGTACAAGTAGATGAGCTATGATGTGTTCTTGATTTAATAAAATGAAGCTTTTTGAGTGCTGGTCTGATTCTGGTCGCCTTCTGAGCAACTGGTGCATCCTCTGTGTGTTTTAGTTCTTTAATCAAACCTAAGCTGTTTGTTCTAATGATGATTTTCTCTTTTTTGTTGTTGTTGTCCACAGGAGGTCTTAGCTTTTTCAGGCAAAGCCATGAAAACCTGTGCGAGCACTCGCTGCACCTCCACGAGGGCTTGGACACAGGCGCCTCCGCCGGCCTGACAGGGCCTCTACCTCACTCCCTGCCCTCCACCCCGGACATTGAGAACGCAGAGCTAACGCCAATTCTGCCTTTCCTCTATCTGGGGAACGAGCACGACTGTCAGGACATCAACCTGCTGCAGCGGCGGAACATCGGCTACATCCTGAACGTTACAACTCACCTGCCGCTTTACCACTACGACACGGGCCTGTTCAACTACAAGCGCCTGCCCGCCACCGACAGCAACAAGCAGAACCTGCGGCAGTACTTTGAGGAGGCGTTTGAATTCATTGGTAAGAAAACTGCCTCGTAACATCTGAACATCTTTGAAAGCAATGCTGGAGGGAGCCGTCTCAGCTGTTTAAACCACAGGTTGCTCAGTAACTTCACACATTCTTTATTATAACAGTTTGTTTAGACTTGTGAAAGGAAAGGATAACGATGCAGAAACTTGTAGTGCTTTAAAACAGTAATCGATAAAAGGGTACAAGTCAAACACAATGAGTGAAGGGAGTAAAGTCACAAATCACCTGCTGCAGTTACATACATCGTTGTTTCTTTTATACAGATTAAACTTAAAGTTAGAACTTAGGGTAGAGATAATTAATGCAGCCTAGTATTTACTGGTATGCACTTGTTGTATACCAGGCTCGTACCTAATGCTTACAGGGTAAACTGGTACACACCTAGCACTTACCAGGTGTGTAGCTTGAACTTACTGGGTACATAGCTGGTGTGTATTGGGTATGCATCTGGTACTTACAAAGTACCAAGCTGGTCTGTAGTTGATACTTACTGCATATGTAATTGTACATACCAGGTACCTAGCTGGTACCCACAGGGTACTTTGTACTTTCCAGGTACCTTTTTGGTATAAAGCTGTTATGTACCAGGCACATAACTTTTACTTCCAGAGTATGTACTTGGGTACAACACTTATAAGTAGGGCTTTAACAGACTACTCAAGTAATCTACACATCGATTCCTAGGACATCTATCAAGTTTTTTTTTTTCACGTCGAGTATTCGTAGTGACGTCATCACGTCGCAGTTACAGAACAGAAAATGAATCAACTTCCTGTTTGAAGCGCGTTGCGAACCGGTGTTGCACCATATTCTGTGAACCGTACAGTATATTGTGACCATAGGGGGCAGTGTTACATGCACTGTTGCAGGTCACAGAATATGGTGTAACACCGGGTCCAATCGACCGAACCAGAACCAGCTTCACAAACAAAAAGCAAAAAATATGAATCTCTAAACCTATGAAAAACCTATAACATATTAATATTTAAAACTAAACCTAATGTGCACCACCGCTGGCGGTGGTGCAGAGTGGTCGACCACCCCACTGTTTTTAAGTTTTGTTTTTGACGTGCTGCACGTTACTTTCACTTTTGCAGCTTAATAATAATAACTAATAGTTTTGGTTTTCCTGTGACTTATTTGCAGTATGATAAATGGTAGGAGCATAATATATGCTCCCAATGTTTTGTTGGTCTTTTTTTGTAAATGATAAATGACTTGTTTTGCGTATTTATTTATTTATTTATTTATTGAATCTTAAGATCCTATGACATCATCAACTACTCGAGTTCTACAGTACTCGAGCTTTATTATGTAAATGTCGAGTTAAAAAATTATGTACTCGTTCAACCCCTACTTACAAGCTACCTACAAGGTTGGGCTGTATTATAAAGTGGCCGGTTAAATTGCATTTATGTGGTATGTACACAGTACCTACAGGGTACTTACTGTGCCTAATAAGAACTGTATTAGACAGACAGGCAGGCAGATAAATGGATGGATACCAGTAGATAGATGGATGGATGGATAGATACAGGTAGATAGATGGATGGATAGATACTGGTAGATAGATGGATGGATAGATACCGGTAGATGGATGGATGGATAGATACCGGTAGATGGATGGATAGATGATACCGGTAGTTGGATGGATAGATAGATACTGGTAGATAGATGAATGGATAGATACTGGTAGATAGATAGATGGACAGATACCGGTAGATAGATGGATGGATGGATAGATACCGGTAGATGGATGGATAGATGATACCGGTAGATAGATGGATGGATAGATACCGGTAGATAGATGGATGGATAGATGGATGGATGGATAGATACCGGTAGATGGATGGATAGATGATACCGGTAGATGGATGGATAGATAGATGGATGGATAGATACAGGTAGATAGATGGATGGATAGACACCGGTAGATGGATGGATGGATAGATACCGGTAGATAGATGGATGGATAGATACCGGTAGATAGATGGATGGATAGATACCGGTAGATGGATGGATGGATAGATACCGGTAGATAGATGGATGGATAGATACCGGTAGATAGATGGATGGATAGATTCATTTATTCATTCAACCTTTATTTATACAGGCTAGCCTCGTTGAGTCACGGGGACTCATTTACAAGAGGGACCTGTCTCACTCACACCAAACAACCATCCAC
>JBBPBX010097160.1:0-12906 GCA_038048925.1 Garcialebias charrua
GTTAGCCCATCAGTGGGGAGCTCAGTAACATGGCTGCAGCATCAGACACTGGACATGTGGAAATGTGTTTCCATGAGGTTTTCAAACATAAAGCTCTCTAGTAAAAGTGTACCCTTGCAAAAAGAAAAATCATAACATATTGAAGTTCATAAGTTTGATATTTATATACTGGTTGAAAATAGCCCTGTGAGAAATTCATAGTAAATTTAACAAAAAGAAATAAGTTCATAGCATTAAATTCAAACAGAAGTTCAAATTATTTCATCCTGAAAGAACTCTGGCTAACTACTGTAGCTCTTTTATAACATGATGGACCTAAACTCAAAGTAGTCTCCTCAGATAAATAGTGTTAACATTATTTTTATATTAAAGTTTCTGTTAACTTATTATTTTTATATTTGATTGTTTCTGGTCAGTGCCCTGAGTCAACTTCTGATGTGACTTGGAGCTATACAGTATAAATAAACTGAACTGAATTGAATTGACATGTCTTTATTTTAACCCCGCCTACAAAAAGAATCGGAATTGAGAATAGAAAAGAATCGGAATTGAAACGAAGATTCGGAATTGAAACCGGAATCGCTCAAATTCAAACGATGCACAACCCTATACCTCACTGACCGATCCTTTTGTGTTTCCATCAACGATTTTAGTTCTGCAACGCCAGCACTTAAATGGGGTCCATCCTGGGTTCTTTCCTATTCTCCTTATACCTGCTGCCACTTGGTACTATTTTCCAGAAACACAACACACCTTTCCACTTCTACGCCGATGACTGTCAAATTTACTTCCCCCTAAGATACAATGGTACATGCTCTATTCAACCTCTGCTCAACTGCCTGGCTGACATCAGGGACTGGATGGCTTTAAATTTCTTAAATTTCAATGAAAAGAAGTCTGAAGCCATGTTGTTCCCTCCCAATGACACGATCACAAACCAATGCATCGACCTTACTGCTCTAGCCCTGTCAGAAAAACAAAAAGTCACAAATCAGGGATTGATAATGGATCCTTCCATGAAACTCAGCAGTCATGTAAACATGATTTTTAAATCCTGTTTTTTTCAGCTGAGGCGGCTGTCTAAGCTGAAGTTCATATTGTCCAAAAATAACCTGGAGACAGTAATCCATGCATTTATTACATCTAGACTTGATTACTGCAATTCACTCCTGTTTGGTATTAGGGATGGGGCCTATCCGATCCAGTATCGGTATCGGATCCAACCTGCCGATTTTTCCGATCCAGCTTCAAAGAGCACTTGTGTTCAATCACATTCTGTGACTGCCATCTTAACATTGTGTGAGTTAAACCTAATGAAGACACTCTTAAGTCTTACAATAGGGAACCCACTGACTTTAACAGCACACAAGAGGCAAGTTTATACCATACACATGTCCTTCTTACTCATGGTGCAGCTGAAAAAACTAAAAAAGTGCTAAGCATGATGGGAAAGACAACACAGCCACTCCCCTTAACCACTAAGAGGGTGGATTTTGTTGTCTTTCCCATTATAACCAATAGTTATAACCAATAGTTTTTTCAGCTAAAGCTGGAAAAACTAAAAAAAGTGCTAAGCACGATGGGAAAGACAACACAGCCACTCCCCTTAACCACTAAGAGGGTGGATTTTGTTGTCTTTCCCATTATAACCAATAGTTATAACCAATAGTTTTTTCAGCTAAAGCTGGAAAAACTAAAAAAAGTGCTAAGCACGATGGGAAAGACAACACAGCCACTCCCCTTAACCACTAAGAGAGTGGCCCAGTTAGGATATCCACATTTTTCTAGAGCCTGCTTTGTGTGTGATTTCTCCATCTATCTGGCTCCTGAGTTAGTGGGGACGCTGTCTGCTCTGTGATACAGAGTCCTGATGACTCCTAACTTGTGCTCCAGAGGGTGATGGACCTCACAGTCCAAGTTAACATGAAAAGATGTTTAAAAAAATGGCAGGTTGGCTTTCTTGGACTGTGAGGTCTCAGTTTCTGATGGAGGACATTTGCAAACTAAAGTGTACCACAAACCCACCCACATAGACTAGTATTTGCAGTTTGACTTCCATCACCCTTGTTAGGAATAAAATAACCTTTGACAATAAATTGTGGAAAATGATATAATATGTGTTGGTGAATATAATGTTTAATTGTGAATTGTGGAAAATAGATGATATAAAGATGACTAGAATATCTGTCAGATGTGTAAACTATGCCAAAAAGCTTATAATGTTTTTAGTGACTGCTAACTTTAAAAATCAAGCATCACACTTTCTGCTGTCAGTAAGAAAATAGATTCTCATCAGGCCTTTAATGATAAAACAAAACAACCTCAAGGGTTTCTCTGGTGCTGAGGTCGCCGAGGTGGTTAAAAAGCTCCGCGGTGGCAAGGCTCCGGGGGTGGATGAGATTCGCCCGGAGTTCCTTAGGGCTCTGGATGTTGTAGGGTTGTGTTGGCTTACGCGACTCTGCAATATCGCGTGGACATCGGGGGCAGTTCCCTTGGATTGGCAGACTGGGGTGGTGGTTCCCCTATTCAAAAAGGGGGACCGTAGGGTGTGTTCCAACTATAGGGGGATCACACTCTTAAGCCTCCCTGGTAAGGTCTATTCAGGGGTTCTGGAGAGGAGGGTCCGTCGGATAGTCGAACCTCGGATTCAGGAGGAGCAGTGTGGTTTTCGTCCTGGTCGTGGAACACTGGACCAGCTCTACACCCTCAACAGGGTCCTGGAGGGTGCGTGGGAGTTTGCCCAACCAGTTTACATGTGCTTTGTGGACTTGGAGAAGGCATTCGACCGCGTCCCTCGGGGGGTTCTGTGGGGGGTACTCCGGGAGTATGGGGTACCAGGCCCTTTGATAAGGGCTGTTAGGTCCCTGTACGACCGGTGTCAGAGCTTGGTCCGCATTGCCGGCAGTAAGTCAGGCTCGTTTCCGGTGAGAGTTGGACTCCGCCAAGGTTGCCCTTTGTCACCGATTCTGTTCATAACTTTTATGGACAGAATTTCTAGGCGCAGCCAAGGTGTTGAGAGGATCCGTTTTGGTGACCTTAGAATCGCTTCTCTGTTTTTTGCAGATGATGTGGTCCTACTGGCTTCATCAGTTCGTGATTTACAACTTTCACTGGAGCGGTTTGCAGCCGAGTGTGATACGGCCGGGATGAGGATCAGTTCCTCCAAATCCGAGGCCATGGTCTTGAGCCGGAAAAGGGTAGCATGCCCTCTCCGGGTCGGGGAGGAGGTCCTGCCCCAAGTGGAGGAGTTTAAGTATCTCGGGATCTTGTTCACGAATGAGGGAAAACTGGAGCGTGAGATCGATAGGCGGATAGGTGCAGCGTCCGCAGTGAAGCGGGCGCTGTACCGGTCTGTCGTGGTGAAGAGAGAGCTGAGTCAAAAGGCAAAGCTCTCAATTTACCGATCGATCTACGTTCCCACCCTCATCTATGGTCATGAGCTTTGGGTTATGACCGAAAGAACAAGATCTCGGATACAAGCGGCTGAAATGAGTTTTCTCCGCAGGGTGGCTGGACTCTCCCTTAGAGATAGGGTGAGAAGCTCAGTCATCCGGGAGGGACTCGGAGTAGAGCCGCTGCTTCTCCACATCGAGAGGAGCCAGTTGAGGTGGCTCGGGCATCTGGTTAGGATGCCTCCTGGACGCCTCCCTGGTGAGGTGTTCCGGGCATGTCCCACCGGGAGGAGACCCAGAGGAAGACCCAGGACACGCTGGAGGGACTATGTTTCTCGGCTGGCCTGGGAACGCCTTGGGATTCCCCCAGAGGAGCTGCTCCAAGTGGCTGGGGAGAGGGAAGTCTGGGCCTCCCTACTTAGGCTGCTACCCACGCGACCTGACCCCGGATAAGCGGAAGAAGATGGATGGATGGATGGATGGATGGGTTTTTGTTCAGTTAAATAAGATTAACTATAAAGTTAAATTAGAATTCACATCATTTGAGTATGTGTGAGGATTATAAAATATGCTGGTGAAGATTCTCAGTCGTCCAGGACATGATAAAATCAGAAACAAGCGCTCAATACAAAAAACAACTGGACTTTGTTGCAGAAAATGTTTCACCCTTCATCCGAAGGGCTTTTTCAATTCAAAAGAGCAACTGTGAGACAGAAGTTTTATACAGCCTGGTGCTGGCGTGGCATGTCAGGCTGTATAAAACTTCTGTCTCACAGCTGCTCTTTTGAATTGAAAAAGCCCTTCGGATGAAGGGTGAAACGTTTTCTGCAACAAATAAAGTCCAGTTGTTTTTTGTATTGAGCGCTTGTTTCGGATTATAAAATAATTAATGATGAGTTAAGGAGCAACTTAATAGGTCAGAACGACCCTGCAGCAATCCAGGAGTTGATTACGTACAGGGAACCCTCGAGTTACATCACCCCCGAGCTACGGCAACTCAGACTTACGATTTGCCTCTTTGAAAGAATGCCGTCGACATACGACAAAAAAAAAAAACGGACTTACGATCGAGGTACATTAGAAGTATGTAATCGAGATACGGCAAAAAAAGTGTGTCACTACGGCAAGCTGCAAGGTGGGGGAGGGGTACAGTACCTTGACTGTTCGCGCATGACAGTGCGCATGACCGTGGAGTAGGGGTGGGGCGACACTGCCGTACTATTTGAAGGGATGCGCCATTTTGACCACATTGTTGAGTTTTGGCGAGAGAGAGAAGAGCCAACGTACATATCGATCATCATTTAGCATAGCATTTAGCATAGCATTTAGCATAGCATTTTATTAGCGACAGTTAGGTTTAGCGAGAGTGTTTTTATTAGCGACAGTTAGCATAGGTTTAGCGAGTTTTTATTTATTTATTTGCAACATTTATTTTTTTGGGAGTAAAAATGGGACCCAAGAGACCGTCGAAGTCCATCTGATCCAGGTTTGAACTTGAGAAAAACATCAGTGTCTACCTACACTTCAGTCAAAGTAAGGGAATTTTGTTTCCTTTTTCTATTGCTTCTAGCTTTTTTGGAGTTCATGGACTTCTTTTTCATGCACATGGACATGGACTGCACACCAAGGCACTGGTTTTAAAAACATGATGGTTGTAACATGTTTCTGATGGGTGTGATTTTATGCTGATTTGGTGCTGATTCATGTCAATAGCTACTGCTTCTGATGGATGGATGGATGGATGAATGTGAGTTGCTCCTGATTTGCTGCTGTTTGATGTTAACAGCTGCTGCTCTTTGAGAAGTGTTCATGGTTGACATCATTTTGCTGATGGATGGGTGGATGTGAGTTGCTACTGATTTGCTGCTGTTTGATGTTAACAGCTGTTGCTCTTTGAGAAGTGTTCATGGTTCATGGTTGACATCATTTTGCTGATGGATGGATGGATGGATGGATGGATGTGAGTTGCTACTGATTTGTTGCTGTTTGATGTTAACAGCTTCTGCTCTTTCAGAAGTGTTCATGGTTGACATCAATTGCAGATTATGGCTGAGAATTGTTTAGGAAGAGATTTGTATTTTGTATGCTTTCTCTGTGCTGAAAAATACATTACTGTACCTTTTAAAAGTTTCTGAACTGGACTGTACACTAAGGCACTTTGTTTTCATACATGTCAGTAGATTTTTAAATTACAGTACAGATGTGCTGTGCTGAATAGCACTGTCTAACATTGCTGTACAGTACCTGTACATGCTGTTCAGGTTCAGATTCAGATTCAGATTCAGTTTATTATTGCCATTGTCAATGAACAGGATTCACAGACTAGGAATTTGCTTCGGCATAACGGTGCATAAAATATAGAAACATAAAACAAAAAAAACATAAACCATAAAACATCAATACAATATTCAGTGAACAAAACCTACTAAGAAACAGCGCAATTAGAGTGGTGCAATCAAAATACAGTGATACAGTGATTCCCAATCAAAATACAAAATACAGCGACCAAGGCAAGTTATGGGGTAACATGGTTATGAGTGTTCAAAAGTCTGACAGCAGAGGGGAAGAAACTGTTTTTATGGCGGGAGGTTCTGGTCCCAATTGACCGAAGCCTCCTGCCTGAGGGGAGTCGTTCGAACAGACCGTATGCAGGGTGAGAAGGGTCAGCTGTGATCCGACCTGCTCGCCTCACAGTCCTGGAGACGTACAGGTCATGGAGAGATGGGAGACTGCAGCCGATTACCTTCTCAGCAGAGCGCACGATGCGCCACAGTCTGTGTCTGTCCCTGACAGTGGCCCCGGCGTACCACACTGTGATGGACGCGCTGAGGATGGACTCGATGATGGCCATGTATATATGTTTTTTCTTCAAGATGGCGCCAGTGCTTGAGGCTGTCCGTCTGTCGCTCTTGGTTTGGATTGTTTTATTTCTTTGTTTTGTGCTCAGCACTAAGTCTGTGCTTGTGTACAATCGCCAGTTCCTCCTGGATTTTCAAAATGTTGTTGGCAACCTCAGTGCCTTTGATTATGGTGGACAGAAAACTTTACCCCCGTTCCTGTCAGGAGTCCCAGCTGATCTCCTCCGGGCACCTGCGCTGCCCCACCGGCGGAAACGCTGTCGTTACCGCGGTAAACGTGGAGGACAGCTGGTGAAACTAAAGATCTGCCTGGCCCGTTCTACATCCATTTCTCAATCAAGAAATGGAGTATTTCCGTCTTTCTCTGTGCCTTGGCGTTTCCTGGATCCTGTTGACAGCTGCCTGCTACCTGTCACCGGCCTGGGCGCGGGCGTTCGCCCCCACCGCTCCTGCTTCTCTCGTCTCCACCGGCGCGGAGTGAACCTGCAGAGCCTGAAGACGCTGCCCCGGCTGAAGACGCTGCCCTGGGTCCTAGCGCCTGTCAGTTTACAGGCTGCAGTTACTGCCAGAATTGGCCTGGTGAACGCCAGGTCTGTAACAAACAAAACCTTCATCCTGCGGGACTTTTTCACTTCCCATCATTTGGATTTATTCTGCATCACAGAGACCTGGGTCGAGGCTGATGACTCCAGTGTTTTTGTTGAACTTTTACCAGACGGCTGCTCTTATCTGAGCTCCCCTCGGATGTCAGGCCGTGGAGGAGGAACAGCAGTGGTTTATAAAAACAGTTTTAAATGCAAGCAGTGCACTGCACCACCTTCTTTCTCCAGCTTTGAGGTGACTTTATTTGAGGTGGGTCGCTCACACCCCGTGCTGTGCGCTGTTATCTACAGAGCCCCCAAATATAATAAGGATTTTTTGAATGACTTTTCTGATTTCCTGACTGGAATAATGATAAACCACGATGCAGTCCTTATTGTTGGGGATTTTAACATACATGTATGCTGTCCAGAGAAACCACTGGTGAAGGACTTTCTGAGCCTCACTGACTCTTTTAACCTGGTTCAGTGGGTGGCTGGTCCCACGCATGAACATGGACACACGTTGGACCTGGTTCTCTCTCACGGCTTGTCTGTGACCGACCTGGAACTTTATGATAATGTTATTTCTGACCATAGGCCTGTTTTATTTGATGTTGGTTTGTCCTGTGCTCCAGTTAAAAACTACGTTCCTGCCCAGCGACGTAGAGTTTTTAAACCTTCCACTGCTTGTCAGTTCTCTGCTGCCTTTGAACAGCTCTGTGCTCCATCTGACTCTGCTGCTGACACCGATCAGCTGAGCTCCTGGTTTGACGCCTCCTGTCAAACCATTTTGGACTCTGTGGCACCATTTAAACTGGTGCAACCTAAAGCCAGATCTGAACCCTGGTTCAATGAAAAAACTCTTGCAGCCAGACAGGAGTGCCGCAGAGCTGAACGGAGATGGAAAAAGGATAAACTGGAGGTTTCATTTCACATTTTAAAGGACTGTCAACGTCAGTACCAGAACATTGTTAAAGAGGCCAAAAAACAATACTTGTCAGACATTATCACGTCCAATCACAACAACCTGCGTGTCCTTTTTGAAACTATTGACTCTGTCCTGAAGGCCCCACAACCTGTCTGCCATGAAGCCTCAACTGAACTCTGTAATGACTTCCTGCAGTTTTTTATAAATAAGGTTGTTACCACAAGGGCCCTTATTTCAGCCCCTGCTTTTGACCCCTCCTGCTTGGTCCCCTGCCTGGCTGTGTTCGATAGATTTGAACCAGTGACTCTGACCCTTTTAGAGGATGTGGTTGGCCATATTAAGCCATCAGGTTCCCCTCGTGACCTTGTCCCCCCTCGTCTGTTAAAAGAGGTGTTTTCCAGCATCAGGCAGGTGATCCTTGCTGTTATCAATAGCAGTCTGTCCTCAGGTGTTGTGCCAATAAGTTTTAAACATGCGGTGGTGCAGCCCCTGCTTAAAAAGCCCAGCCTAGACCAATCTGTCTTGGCTAATTTTAGGCCCATCTCCAAGCTGCCTTTTATTTCAAAAATTTTAGAAAAAATTGTGTATTCACAGGTGAAATGTTTTCTGGACGAGCACAACATAATGGAGGTTTTTCAGTCTGGCTTCAAAACTCGCCACAGCACAGAATCAGCTCTAGTCAGAGTTTTTAATGATATTCTTATGGCCAATGATTCTGGTGAACATGTGGTTCTTGTCTTGCTCGACCTAACCGCTGCCTTTGACACAGTGGACCATAACGTTTTAATATCACGTTTACAGCACCAAGTGGGTATCTGTGGTACTGCACTGAGCTGGTTTAGGTCCTATCTGGCAGACAGAACCATGTCTGTGAACATAGCTGGTTCTGAATCCTCCACTGCTCCTCTGTGTTTTGGGGTTCCACAGGGCTCCATTTTAGGTCCCCTGCTTTTCTCCCTTTACCTACTTCCATTGGGATCAATCCTCAGAAAGCATGGGATCTTTTTTCATTGTTACGCCGATGTAGGGATATAATACTCTAGTCAGTTTTGCTGATTTGTACAATATTCCAGATGAAAGATTTGAGTAGATTTTATCTGACCCAAACTTACCATCAATTAAACGAGTTCTCTCTTTTTCAGCTTAATACCAATAATTCTATACCTTGACCAGATGTAATTCACAGGAAACGTTATTATGTTTGACCTACCAAAGGTAGAATCATTTAATAACAAATCATAAATTACAAGTTAACATATTTACACATGATTGGTTGATCATTTTTCCTATAATTAACTTCAGCATGAGTATACGCGTCCGTAACGTCATAGGAACAACAGAACACAAGTTATGGGTGTTAATAACTTATATCTCTGCTGGCACAATAACTTAAAGTTTAGTTACTTAAAGTAAGAAAGTTTCAGTGAAGAGAAAATGGAGGAGGAAGAAAATGAAGGATGAGGAGAGGTACTATCTTGATGTATTTTAACCAGAAGCATGGCAGCTCTCCGGCCGAACTCGACTACACGTTGGTACACTTGGCAAGCATTTGACGACTTTGTTACCTCGTGAAGACGTCAGTCCCCAGTTGGTCCCACTGGCCAGTTTGTTTACCGTTTTCAGCATCTCCAGACGTGCGCCTTGACTCGAACCGAAAGTAACGGCAGCTCCTGGTGTTGTTTTCAAGATAAGACGTTCCTTAAAAGAATGTCAATAAAGTGAAGCTTTTCACGGCTTGAAATAGATTTATAACAGGCATGTTATAAATCTTTTAACTGAATGACGTGTCCTTAGCGTGTGACTAGACGATCATCAGTTCTTTGGAGAAGACCATAGTTTGAGGCTTACTCCAGCAGACTTCAAGGAAAACAGGAAGTCAGAGCTCTTTTAAGGCTAACTTGACCTAGAAAGACGTAGCTCTTTCTGATTCGGTCTGTTAGGCCAGGAGCCACTGAGAGGAGGCATAAGTTAGATTAAAAATGTCAGAAAGGATAAGAAAGTTAGTTTAAGACGCCAGTCTCGTGATACAGCAGATTTAGAACTTTCTTAACTCATTACCAACACTGTTGTATGATTAAAACAAACGTCATCAGAGCATAACATATGGGACCTATGTTAATGATAATAGCAAAAACAGATATTATTCATCTGATTATTAATTAGGACAAAAACAAAAGTCTCTTCTGAGGAGATTGTCTTGAGCTCAAACTAAAATGAGATAAACAGTGTCACTGAATCTTCACTGTAGGTTTGAGGAGAAATCCTTCATGAATAACATTTTGAGAAAATGTCCAGTTTGAATTAAATAGTCCTTGACTATCAAACATTAAATGCACTGATGCTTATACAAATAACACAAATTATTCAATGATGAACTTTGAACTAACACAAATTAAAAGAAGTCTCTGGATGACTTAATTTGTAATGTTTGATTCAAAGTAAAAGTAATAAAAGTATTATTGTCCCTTCAGGAATAATTCCCAAAAAGTTCATTACTGAGAGCGATCAGAGAAGTGTTTCAAAACTCAAGGTTGTATCACTACACCGATGATAGTCAGATCTATATACCACTAAAAAAGAAAGATGCCTCCTCAATCAGGCCACTTCTGTTGTGTCTTGAAGACATCAAAGCTTGGATGTCTTTAAACTTTTTAAATTTTAATGAAAAGAAAACAGAAGTGATGGTGTTTGGTCCTAGTGGCTCTTGTGAACCTTGCCCTGTTGATCTGGGCCCTCTGGCACCACATGTAAAGAAAACAGTTTCTAACTTGGGTTTTAAAATGGACAGTGATTTTAAATTAGATTCCCAGATTGGAGCGGTGGTCAAGACCAGTTTTTATCACCTCAGACAGCTGGCTAAGGTAAAGTCCATCCTTACACAGCAGCAGCTGGAAACAGTAATCCATGCCTTCATCACCTCTCGGCTGGATTACTGTAACGCTCTTTACCTTGGAGTCAGCCAGTCCTCCCTCAGACGTCTCCAGTTGGTCCAGAACGCTGCTGCTCGCCTTCTAACTGGAGTTCATAAGAGGGAGCACATCACCCCCACTCTGGCTTCACTCCACTGGCTGCCTGTTCATTTTAGAGTTCATTTTAAGATACTTTTATTTGTTTTTAAAAGTTTAAATGGTCTTGCTCCATCCTACCTCTCTGAGCTGCTTCACCCATACTCTCCTGCTCGGTGCCTCAGATCAGCTGATCAGCTGCTTCTGGAGGTGCCGAGGTCCAAACGGAGGCTCAGAGGAGACAGAGCTTTTTCTGTTGCTGCTCCAAAACTGTGGAACGATCTCCCTCTTCCCGTCAGACAAGCTCCTTCACTGTCCAGTTTTAAAACTCTTTTAAAAACACATTTTTACTCACTGGCTTTTAGCACAGACTGATTTTGTTCTGCACTGTTTTATTGTTTTTATTGATCTTAATGTTTTAACAACTGTTTTATTTTTATGTGTTTAAATGTTCTTGATTTTATGTACAGCACTTTGTTGCAGCTGTGGTTGTTTTAAAGGGCTCTATAAATAAAGTATTATTATTATTATTATTATTATGGATGGATGGATGGATGGATGGATGTGAGTTGCTGCTGATTTGCTGCTGTTTGATGTTAACAGCTGCTGCTCTTTCAGAAGTGTTCATGGTTGACATCAATTGCAGATTATGGCTGAGAATTGTTTAGGAAGAGATTTGTATTTTGTATGCTTTCTCTGTGCTGAAAAATACATTACTGTTGTACCTTTTAAAAGTTTCTGAACTGGACTGTACACTAACCCCGGAATTACACCACATGCGTTACGGCTCCGCCCCGCTCCGGTCCGACCTCCGCAGCAAATACGCACCCATTATAATCAATGACAGAATTTACACTGGCTCCGCACGGCGGCGGCGAGCTGCGGAGAGCGGACGGCAGTCCGTCAAAATTAGAAAATTTTCTATTTCTGCCGGATGACGGAGCTGTGCCGGAGTCAACTTTTGAAGATTACGTCGCACCAACAGGAAAAGGAACGAGCACAACTTCCGTATTTACAAAATAAAATCACCACGGGCGGACTAATCCTAGCTCTATACGGATTTATTTGTACAAAAATGCTGTCAAACTATCAATTATGACTATTCTATGACTAAACTATTATATTTATGACTATGACTACACCTAATAACGCAATACAAAAATAAATAAATAAAAAAGTATTTTATTCTGAAATGTAAACATCACTTCCTGTTGCTCAAACCATGTAGCTCATTTACGAGAGAAGATCAAGGCAGCAGTCTCTCTACAGTTGTTCTCCTTCTTTCCACCGAATGAATTGTTTTGTTCTGACTTACTTATTTATCACTTGATTTATCGCGCGATCTCGCACGTGTCTTGGAGCGGCGCATCCAGGCGGACCTGAGCGGAGCGGAGGCAGTGGGAATTGGACTCGTTCAGCTGCGACCTGCGGACCGGAGCGGGGCGGAGCCGCGTGCAGTGTAAAGCCGGGGTCAGGCACTTTGTTTTCATACATGTCAGTAGATTTTTAAATTTGGCAGCACGGTGGCACAACTTGTAGAGCTGCTGCCTCTCAGCGAGAAGGTTGCCGGTTCAAATCCCGGTCCGGGGCCTTTCTGGGTGGAGTTTGCATGTTCTCCCCGTGCATGCGTGGGTTTCCTCCGGGTACTCCGGTTTCCTCCCACAGACCAAAAACATGCTTGTTAGGCTGATTGGTGACTCTAAATTGACCCTAGGTGTGAGTGTGAGAGTGGATGGTTGTTTGGTGTGAGTGAGACAGGTCCCTCTTGTAAATGAGTCCCCGTGACTCAACGAGGCTAGCCTGTATAAATAAAGGTTGAATGAATGAAAAATTTTTAAATTACAGTACAGATGTGCTGTGCTGAATAGCACTGTCTAACATTGCTGTACAGTACCTGTACATGCTGTTCAGGTTTTCAGATTCAGTTTATTATTGCCATTGTCAATGAACAGGATTCACAGACTAGGAATTTGCTTTGGCATAACGGTGCATAAAATATAGAAACATAAAACATAAAAAAACATAAACCATAAAACATCAATACAATATTCAGTGAATAAAACCTACTAAGAAACAGCGCAATTAGAGTGGTGCAATCAAAATACAGTGATACAGTGATTCCCAATCAAAATACAAAATACA
>JBBPBX010097161.1:0-12906 GCA_038048925.1 Garcialebias charrua
ATAGGGTGGATGGCACTTAATTTCCTCCATTTTAATGAAAAAAAGACAGAGGTTATGGTCTTTAAATCTAGTGCTCCTAACAGTCCCACCACTTTTGATTTTTCCTCTTTGGCCCCCATATGAAAAGTCGATTGTCAAAAATCTAGGAGTGAAAATTGACCCCTGCCTGAAACTTGACTGTCATATCAACAGCATGGTTAAGTCCTCGTTCTTTCAACTCAGGCGCCTCTCAAAAATCAAGCCCCTCCTTTCTAGACACCACTTAGAGACAGTAATCCACGCTAGGGCTGAACGATTTTGGAAAATAATCTAATTGCGATTTTTTTTCTATAAATTGCGATTGCGATTTAAAATGCGATTATTTTTACTGGTTCTGTATTAATTCATATCACTAACGACACAACTGAAGCAACAGTGTTGGAGCGCACGGTCTCCTCCATCCCTCCTACTCTGTTTTGCTCCTCAGAGCTGCGGCTCACTACCAAGTCACGTGACCAGCTCGCGCTCTCAGATACACGTTTAAATGAGCTAACTTACCTGAATTTATAACTTTTATGACTTCTGTCGAGCCTGAAGCAAGAGTATTGGAGCGCACGGTCTCCTCCATCCCTCCTGCTGTTTTGCTCGCTCAGAGTTGCGCGCGGCCAAACCGGCTCACTATCAAGTCACGTGACCAGCTCGCGCTCTCAGATACACGTTTAAATGAGCTAACTTACCTGAATTCATAACTTTTATGACTTCTGTCGAGCCTGAAACAACTGTGTTGGAGCGCACAGTCTGCTCCTCCCTGCTCTCTCTCTGTTTTGCTTCGCTCAGAGCTGCGCGCACGACCGGTGTGATGCAGAGAAGCGTGACCAGTCAAATCGCAGCCCGTGCGATTAGTGAATCGCGTTTTAACATATCGCAAGATAATCGCAAATGCGATTAATCGTGCAGCCTTAATCCACGCTTGTATTACTTCACGGCTGGATTATTGTAACTCTTCTTATCGGAGTTAACAAGGCCTCGCTCTCACGGTTGCAGCTAGTACAGAATGCTGCTGCACAATTTTTGACTGCTACAGGCAGACGTGAGCATATCACTCCAGTTTTAATGTCCCTTCATTGGCTTCCTGTCCAGTTTCGAATCCAAGTTTTATTGTTTGTTTTTAAGTCTTTGCATGGTCTTAGTCTCTCTTATCTGTCTGAACTGCTTCACCTTTACATGCCATCACGTGCTCTTAGATCCTCTGACCAGATGCTTTTAGCAGTCCCGAAAACCTTTTATAAAACCAGAGGAGACAGAGCATTTTCAGCTCTGGCTCCTAAATTGTGGAACAAGCTGCCACTGAAGGTCAGGTAGACCCCATCAATATCTGTTTTTAAAACTCGTTTAAAAACACATCTTTTTTCATTGGCTTTTAACCCAGAGTGAGTTCACATCTCTGTTTTAATGTTGTTTTCTTTTACTTGTGATGTTCTGATTATGTATATGATTGTTTTTATTGTTTTGTGCTTGTTTTTGTTCTTGTACAGCACTTCGGACGGCTGATGTATTTTTAAGTGATTTAGAAATAAACTGGTATGGTATGGTAACGAAGAATAACTTTATTGTTTTTAGTCTGTAACAGAAACAACTTAAAGTGCATTAATTTGCCTAGAAAAAAATTAGTCCTTTAAACTGTTAACATTTTTCACCATTTGAGACTGAAAAATAAAATTAAATATAATAAATAAATAATAATTAATGCAAATTAATCAGCAACATTTTAACTCAGGAGTGTTATAGAAAACTTTTTATTTTTTTATTAAATTGAGGAAGTCAGGATTAATGAGCACACTCATTGATAAAACTAAAACATTTTGTCATCGCGAAAGAGGAAAGAGGAGGCAGGTAACCCTCTCGCTTTGAGTTTAAACTTTGTCGCCTGCATGCTGTGGGTGAAAAGCATCCAGAGCATCAACAAAACAGCAGCTTAACTGAGGAGGCAAATATAGTTTGTTAGCAAAAAATAGAGTCTTAACATTTATTAAACATCTGTATTTACAAACAAACAAAAAACATTAAGATTTTGCTTTGACAAACTCATCGATAAAACTAAAATATTTTGTCAACGTAAAAGAAGAAAGAGGGGGTAGGTATGGAAGCCATTGTGTCTCATATTTAAAATTAAATGGTATTAGCAGAAATGCTTTTTCATTTCAAAGTCAAGCAGCATTTTTTGACTCATAAATAAAATTTAAAATGAATAATCCAAACTGCATTTTCATTTTCTTCTTCGAGAATGCTCAATTTGTAAAATAATTAAAATGATAAATAAAATATCATTTAACATTTAATTTTCAAAATATGTCTTAGTAAAAAGGGACCAAAATTCATTTTGAAATGTCAATTTTGAAAATTAAAATGAAATAGCAGAAATGCTTTTTCATTTCAAAGTCAAGCTCCCTTTTTTGTCTCATAAATAAAATTTAAATTAAATCATTTTCATTTTGTAAATCAAGACAGCTCATTTGGTAGCAAAGCTCCAGAGGAAACTAAGAACAATTTGCATTTTCATTTTCACTCTCAACCGTGCTCAAAGTGTAACATTAATCAATCTCAGTTGGCAATTCCAATTGGCTGTTTCACAACGCCCACTGAATCACTGATTGGCTGTTTTAGCAGCAGGCAGAGTTTTAGACAGGGACAGGAAAGTGTCCTGCTGCCGCTGCTTGGTTAAACAGATGTCTCCCTCTAGTGCACGTGCATACACAGCTGCTCCGCTGCAGAGGCTGCAAAGATATACAGTATATGTTAGTGTTACTGAGTTTAATTTCTGTTAATAACTGATTACAAATCAGCGTCTTTTACACGAGCGTAGCCAGGATTTTCTAAGGGGCTATTCCTTAAATGCAAAACTGGAACTACATTATGCAACATACCCGATGGCCCAGTGGTTAGAGCATTGGGTTTCAGTTACAAGCCTTTTCTTGACGTGAGTTTGAATCCCACTCGGGATAACTTATTTTATGTTTGTCTTTTATTGGAGAAAAAAAAGAAGGAGTTTGTGTTAACCACAGGCATAAACACAAACTCCTTTTTTTTCTCCAATAAAAGACGAACGTAAAATAAGTTGTCCCGAGTGGGATTCAAACTAACGTCAAGAAAAGGCTTGGAACTGAAACCCAGTGCTCTAACCACTAGACTACCGGGTATGTTGCAGTTCCAGTTTTGGATTTAAGGAATCGCCCCCAGGTGATTGCTGCAGGTGTGACAGGTGATTGCTGCAGGTGTGACAGTGTGGAGCTGCAATGAGCTGTTGCTGAGAAGTTAGAGGAAAAAACTGTGCGTGAGTATGATAAAGCTTGGGTAAGTTAATATTTATATGATTAAAAATAAAAATAAAATGATTTAGAGAGATTTAATTAAATGTAGTATAAAATAAAATAAGTAAATAAAAAACGAAATAATTAAATGTAATATTGTTGAAAAGTCGTTAGTATTATTAAATACTATTAACTGACTTTTTTTTTCCCCATCAAACAAACTGGAAGAAGAAACTTTGCAAAGTCTGGAATTGTTTGTTGACGAGTGTTACGAAAGTGTTGTCATGGGAAAATCTAATGCTACTTCCGGTGCCGCTGCTAGCACCCCGAATGCTAAAAGGCACAGACACGGTAGTTTAGATAGCGCTTCTTCACCGTCTACTGATAGTTCGGGCTTTAAAGAGATCCTGGAGTCGATTGACGGTAAATTAACTAGCTTAGACGCTCGTTTAGCACTGGTGGAATTGCTACACAAGGAATTCCAAGACTTGAAAATTTCTTTGGAGTTCAGCCAGCAACAAGTAGCATCGCTCGCTAGTGAAAACCAGCAGCTGAGGGGAACGGTTAAAACGCTCACCGAAGAGGTATCACAGCTATCCGGTGATAATAGAAAAATTAAAGAATCTATACTGGAGATACAATCCCGGAGCATGCGGGAAAACATGGTCTTCTCTGGAATCTCAGAGAAAACAGATGAAGACGTCGAAACCTCGGTTCGGGCCTTCATGCAGACTCAGCTGAAGTTGACGAGTGACGTGGTTAATTCCATCACTTTTCACAGAGTTCACCGCCTCGGAGGTAAGAAAGCTGGGGACACTAGGCCGCGGCCGATTGTAGCCAGATTTGAACACTATAAACAAAAAATGCAGGTAAAAAGCCGAGGTAGGGAACTACGTGACACCAATTTCAGTATGAATGATCAATTCCCTGCAGAGATTTTAAGCAGAAGGCGCGTTCTGTTCCCGATTAGGAAACAAAATTTAAATGAAGGTAGAAGAGCTGCAATCTCGGTGGACAAACTGTACATCAATGGTCAGCTGTTCAGAGACCCAGAGATTACTCCATGGCTATATTAGTCATCATTAAGGTAAGAATGATTTTCAGTTACTATTAATAATTAATATTATTAGCTAGATATCATTATTACTTACCAGATAAATGTAATTTTTTTCAGCACAGCTCGATTGGTGGGTTACACAGACTGGTGGTACACGGTGGCATGGCAATTAATGTGGTAGGAGGGTTCTTTTTTATTTTTTCTTCTATCTGTCATCTTTTAGTGTTCAGTATGATTTCACTTTCTTTTCTTGTCTGTATTTTTCTAACTCAACATTTGTTAATACACAAACACAAGGACTTATATACACTCGTATCTGCTTACACAAATACATGATAAAGGTATACATCACTGATTTATCGTTAAAAACAACACTTAGAATATTACTTAATGATATATAGTCAAACATCAAGGGTTATGTGTTTACCTGGGTGTTTTATTATTTTCGATATTTGTGATAATGGTTGTGGTTTATCTATGTAGTGATACAACCTTGAGTTTGAAGCACGTCTCTGATCGTTCTCAGTAATGAACTTTTTGGGAGTTATTCCTGAAGGGACAATAATACTTTTATTACTTTTACTTTGAATCAAACATTACAAATTAAGTCATCCAGAGACTTCTTTTAATTTGTGTTAATTCAAAGTTCATCAATGAATAATTTGTGTTATTTGTATAAGCATTAGTGCATTTAATGTTTGATAGTCAAGGACTATTTAATTCAAACTGGACATTTTCTCAAAATGTTATTCATGAAGGATTTCTCTTCTCAAACCTACAGTGAAGATTCAGTGACACTGTTTATCTCATTTTAGTTTGAGCTCAGGACAATCTCCTCAGAAGAGACTTTTGTTTTTGTCCTAATTAATAATCAGATGAATAATATCTGTTTTTGCTATTATCATTAACATAGGTCCCATATGTGATGCTTAATGACGTTGTTTTAATCAAACCAACAGTATTTTGCTTAAAGTGTTAAGGCAAAGGAATCAGTTTTATCATAAAATGCTGACATCTGAAACTAACACTTTATCTTTCTGACAAACTAATCTTTTGACCCCCTTTCAACGTGTTGATGTCATTCTCACATCAACTTCTGATGCCATCCGGCCAATCAGAAAATAACACGTTTTCTGGGTCACGTTTCAGTTAAAACCTTCACATCTAACTTCTCTTCAGTAGTTGCTGGAAGAAAGTTGACATGAATTGACTTTCTCTTTGAAGCTGAGAACTTGGACCAAGCGTCAACGGTCCAGTTCAACAGCCGAATTAATAGCAAGACTGCTGTTAACTCACCTGAGCTTCTAAGCTCCGACCACAATGAGTGTTCACATCCAAGAACACTTTTACTCTTGAAACATCAACCAGACTGCCGTTACTTCAGTGGGTCAAAGGCGGACGTGAGAAGCTACAATCTAAACAGACTGACCTCTCCGGACTTCAAGGATCGATCCATTCTTGGTAGACCGTCAAAAGGTAACGAGTCGCTGATTGTTTACACACCGGACATACGGTACGTCCAGCTGGAGATCGCACGGGGAACGTGTCATGTTCTGGTTATAAACATTCAAGATAGTTCACCCCTTCTTTTCCACCTTTCCTCCTTCTTATGCTAAAAACTTCCCTTTAAACTTTATATCTGTTGTCAGCAACAAACTAAGTTAAGAGTACCTGCAGAAGAAGTAATGTCATCTTTTACTTGTCTGTTGTTCAAAATTTAAATCTGTCGATAGTTAGTTATAGGAAATTCGATCGATCCAAACATGTACAAATGTGTGGTGTAATTTAATGATTTGTTAATTAAATGATTCAGTTCATAAATTGACGTTTCATGTCTTTACATTCTCACCTCCAAGGCACAGAATTATAGGTATTAATCTAAAAAGAGAGAACTCGTGAATATTGATGATAAGTTTGTCAGGTGAAAACCTGATCGATCAATCTATCATCTGGAATATTGTACGGTCAGCAAAACTGACCGCTGCGATATCCCTACATAATGATGACCCGTACGTGTTTAACTATACATGTATAATGGTGGCCTCGTACAGTCTCTAAAAAGTTTAATATTTAATATTTCTGTACTTTGAATGTTGGCATAATTTTGTCCAAGTTTTTAGACTCTGGAAACGATAGTTTTTGGCTGGAAGAGTGTGTCAAGCTGCAGGAAACTGCTGGTTAATGTCACTTGTAGCTGAGAAATTGTCTTTATTCAACTTTTAAACGTTTGTTGGAAGCTGTTGGGTTTAATAATTGTCGCTCTTCATGGTTCGACTGGGTTCGGTTCTGCTGATCCAGTCAGAGATAAAGGTGCAATTCATTTGTTGTTGACCTCCGTGTCAAAACTGCCTATAAGAGCTTCATAGTTCATCTGAAAATTGCTGTCGAGTGGTATCGTTACATTTTAAGCAGGAATAATAGCATTTTGTGTCTGAAGCTGTCGGATCTGGTTCTGACCCGGTCCATTTAGCTCCGACGTGTTGCTGTACGGTAAAAAGTCCGTGTTGGCGACATTTATCTTGTTTTTTTACTGGGCGCGGCTTGGTAAAACTGTTCTGATGTGAAACGAATCGTTCAAGGAATTTTTGTGGTGAATCTTAGCGTTTTATGAGTTGAAAAAGAGTCTAGGTTTGACAAGCTATATGCTGACGCTACGTTCATAACATCTGTTGTCATGCTGTGGTTGGTTCAAGGTGATCACGTGATACGCAATTGATCGTCAAATTTCAGTTTTGTTCACACAATTCTGACAGATTGTCTGGTTTGTTTCGTTTTTAGGCATAAAATATCGTCAAAAACTGTTTAACCGCGGTGTTTTGAGATATTTAAACGGGTTTTAGAGCGTTTAGACTTCGGGAGAACTCAAACGTCCGACTGCACGCACGTCCCTAAATGCAACACGAACGACACGTCAACGGAAGTGACGTGACACGATAGAGAAAAAAAGGAAAAAGATCGTTTTTTTTTTATATCTAAAAGTTCACAGAACTTGTTCTAAACATTTTAAACAAATCCATTCGTTTCTTAAATGTACGTTTGTTTAAGCTATTGTCACATCCAGGCTAAAACTCATCCCAAAAGTTGACGTTTAACCGTTTTAGTTTGAAGCTACGGCTAATGCTAGAGGTAGTCAACGCGGCCTTTAGTGAACAGCGCCTCAATAGCGGCCAGGAAGAGTAATTACAGTCACATTGTGGTAAATTTAAGCAGCAATCTGCTGGTTAAAAGAAAGAGAACAGGAATAATTTAACACAGAATACGTGCAAACCTCCGCATTTACTTTAAAACAACATCTTTTAAAGTTATTCTGTGCACTCCAGTTTATTTTAAATAAAAAGTTTAAAATAACAAACAGAAAGCATCTTTTGACTTGATTTTTCACAAAAAATAAAAACAAAGATAGCAGAACAAATTTGGCAATGTCACAGAACAACAAATTACTAAGAATCACTGATTTTTATTTAGAATAACATTAACATAATGTTATGCTGTGCACAACCAAACAACAGATTATTTTAAATAAAAAAATATTTAAAATAACATACAAGAAATCCTATTTTCACTCCTGATAACTGTCAAAATACAGCAACAAAACAGTTTCACTGAAACTGAAAAACATTCTTTTAAGGCATGATAGAACAGCATCCTGGGAACATTTTAGTGTGAATATTGCATTTATTTCAAATCTTTTGATAAGCGTTTGAGTAAGTAAAACGGAAATCATGCTTGGGTTAGTTAGTAACTGTTGTTAAAAAAATAAGTTCTATTTAAAGTTAACACTGCTTGCTTTAACTTTTTCAAGTTCATTAAGGGTAAAGCCTGAAAGGAAGGTACTCATGAATAAGGATACTTATTACACAGTGAAACACTTAAACCAGAAAGCTGGTTAGTTTGATTGACTCACCGTTAAACTGAAAGAAAAGATTTATCTGCACACATTAAAATAAGAACCATCTTACTTGATTTTTCAAAAAAAAGAATCAATACAAAGATGGAAGTTCAAAAAGTTGCGCGTCCAAGGTTTAGGAAGTATGAGCATCTTGTTGACTCATACAACAAGGGTGCCAACTGGAACCCCCAAGCCAAGGACCTGCTCCCCCTGCACCTCGCACAGTGAGAGAATCTGTCTCAAAGCATGGTGACTACTCAGCTGCTCTTAAAGGTTCAGTCTGCAGTTTCTGTAGAACAGCAGCACTTAGAAAAAATTTCAACAAGCAAAGCATTCTGATCCCTCCCCCTCAGAGCCATATATGGCTCTGCCCCCTTGTGGTCTGTTGAAATTTGAATTCAAGCTCTGTTTTTATTGGCTGATTCAAATTCAAGCTCGGTTTTTATTGGCTGGTTACAAACTTTGTTTTTATTGGCTGGAAAATGGCGGGTCACTTTTTCTTTTTAGAAATGCTTATTTACCACCTGGAGAAGCAAGGGGACAATATTTTTTTTAGTTTTTTCAGAGATTACCTCTCTAACATCAATCTAGTGACAGAGTGAAGAAATATGTTAAAATATATATTGTTTGAAAAGTTACAGACTACATTACAATCTTACATACCCCAGCTTTAATGTCTTGCAGAAAAAAGGTGAACATCCTTTGATGTATTTTGACAGGATTCTCCAGGCGTATCAAGGTGACATAAAGGAACCGGGCCTGGAAGAACAGGTACTTTTCAGGGTTGCTTTCAGCAAAAATCTCCTCCCTGAGATAAGATCTGAGCTGTGCACCATGGGTTTGTATAAAAAGCAAACCATGGAAGAAATAAAACAGTGTGCTGTCAATGTTTTCGAAGCTCACCTGCAAAGCGAGACGCCCTTACAGGTGTCCCGAGGTGAGTTGGAAGAAGCTCCCGCTAAGCATGGTGGATGCCTAGCTGCAAAGCACATCTTGCAGGAGAAAGATGAACACCCTTTACTGTTCTGCGATAGAATTAAAAAAGCATATTTTGGTGACCAAAATGAACCAGACATGCAGGAAGATGAAAATTTCAAACTTCTTTTCAGCTTCAATCTCCACCCCATGCTGAGAAAAGTTCTACACCTCACGTGTTATTACAAAAACACCATCGATGAAATAATAGAGTGCGCTATAAATGTTTTTGAAGCTCACATGCAAAGCCAAACACCCTCAGAAGTGTGCCCAGGTCAAAAGGTCAAACCCCAGTGGCTAAAGATAGAAGAGGTTCCCTCTTCTACGGAAAGCGAGGATAAACAAGATTTTCAAACCAACGAACAACGAAATGTTGGTGCCAACTGGAACAGTGACTCAAAGTGGTTTAAACGGAGCTCTGCTCCTGTAGCTACTCAGATAGAAAAATCTGAGACGAGCACAATACCACAAAAGGGAGATGTCCACTCTACGGAAAACCCAAAGAGGTTTGTTCAGAGCCAAGGACCTGCTCCTCCTCCTTCACCTCAAATGCAACAGTTTGAGACATGCAAGGAGTCACAAATGCTCCATAAAAAAGGCACAACACCTCTGCGCTCGGAAGAGACAAAGGAAGTAAGTTGTTTGTTAGAAGATTTGAATGTTACAGTGGTTGACCAACCTGATACAATGAGTGGCATTATCATTGATAATAACACAAACATCATTGTCCAACCTGGTGGAGCGATGTGCAGCACTGTCTTTCACAAAAACTCAGAGCACACAGCTTTCAACAATAATATTGAGGACAATAACGACAACGTTGCCAAAGAAGCTGACAGCGAACAAAATGCTGACAGTCAACAAGATCCTGAAGGTCATGACACTGTCTGTCTAACAGATGGTACCACAGAAGGCACGGATGACTCCCCAACCGAGAGCACAAGCCCGGTAAGTGAACCTTCTAATACAGGTGAGGCAGAAGAGACACAACAGTTGGACCCAAACCTGGCCCAACATGAGAACATCCTCTGCGAGCTGGAACAATCAGCACTCACTGAACACTACCTACCACGGGTAGTAGAAGGTGTGGAGATTCAAGGATCCCACACCGAAGACGTTGTACTGTCCTCTGGGACAGATAAATCGGCAATCAGCCAAGCTTTCGATGAAACCTTGGTTCAAGTGCATTTGAGTCTAGAACTAATCAGAAATGACACAGTTTCTACAGACTCAAAGAGCCCCTCTTCAGTCAAGAAGTGGGAAGACACACTCAACAACGACAGTGACCCGTCGCAGTCTGAACAATCAGACACACCTGCAACTGCGCCGACAGTTGTGACACACCTGAATTACACAGAAAGAGGTAAACGTAAGAAGAAACGTTGGCCGAAACCTATAAGGTTCCTGTGTACGGTTCCCGATAAGCTGCGCGAACAGCTTGGACTAAACAAAGGCATCCTAACTCGTGCCCATGGATGGACGTCCTCACCTGTGTTCGTGGTCCCCCATGACCTCAGGGGGGTGATGTTAGGTCATGCCCTTGACAAAGACAAAGATTTCAATAACCCCACAAACGACAAAGATATCGCAAACTCACAGACTTCATGGGAAATTAAGGTCGTCCAAGCACACGATAGTAAATAAACTAAATAGTTTAAACTATATTAGTTGCTAAAAGAAACCGTTCCAACTAGAACTTTGAAACGCTAAGTCTAAAAACCCACAACAAAAAAAAACTAACCTTAACAACCGTTTAAATCTGCAAGATTTAATTGACATCGGTTATAAAGCTAAGACATGTTTTTCTTGTGTGGGACACGTTGGAATCTGACGACAGAGTGAGTTTGATGTAGTGAAACGGTTGTTTTCTAGTTGCTTAATTGCTACTTTTGTTGTTATTGAAGTTTGGTATTGTTTTCTGGACACTCTCAGCCAAAAGAGGTTTTTATTAATGATAAGTTAAAGACTTAAATGGATTTAACTATGCCAACATGCAGTTTTCATTTTGTTAAACCTCAGTCGATGAAGAGTCAATGTAGTTTATAGCTACTTTAGGTACCATAAACTACACTGGCCTCGTAATTTCTAAATTGAACCGATTCGATCGTTTCTATTCTAGATCATCTATTCATTTTGATGAGTCTCGCCATAGACTTCAAAATTTATAGGGAATACCAAATCCTACGTCGTCGTCTTGAAGGACAACAGACATTTAGACCAAACTATATTTTCTTTTCTATCTTAGTTTAACTTTAAGCTAAGTTATGAATGGAGGAATAGTTTGGAAGAAGAGGCCTTCGTTACAGAAGCCCTCCTGAACCTTCGATAGGTATAGATCCCTATATTTTAACTTTTGATAAATGATCCACCCCTTAATTGGTAATTGTAGCTGATCTAAACCATGATAGCTTACATACCAGGTGCATATAGGTAAGGCTTAATGTAAAATCCCAATCATAAGCCCACCTAAAACCACATAAATGCATGACACATAGAACCAGAGTGGCACGGACTGGAAGCCAACCAGCCTACAACCTTCGATGTGGGGACCTGCTACTCCAACGCTGGTCTTCAACCTTCATCCAAGGGTCGCCTCCTCTGCGTCAATCGAGGGATCCCCTCTACATGCTGATAAAAAAACCATTGTTGATGATGAAATCAACAACTCTAATCGTTATGGAATTACTGCTGTGGAATTACCGCTGTGGATTATAAGACTTTGTTTTCCAAGGGATTACAGACTCAGTTTTCCAAAGGATCAATAGCTTACCGCAGTGGGATTACCTGCAAACAGTGTGGAATTTCCAAAAACATTATGGAATTATAATTTTTGATTATTTTTTTTCCACTTGCTGGATTACATCAAGATCAGAGACATTTGGTGGTATCTTTTCATGTTGGACCTCATCCCCGTGGACAGGCGATGAGTTCCAAAAGGGGGGACTGTAGTGATACAACCTTGAGTTTGAAGCACGTCTCTGATCGTTCTCAGTAATGAACTTTTTGGGAGTTATTCCTGAAGGGACAATAATACTTTTATTACTTTTACTTTGAATCAAACATTACAAATTAAGTCATCCAGAGACTTCTTTTAATTTGTGTTAATTCAAAGTTCATCAATGAATAATTTGTGTTATTTGTATAAGCATTAGTGCATTTAATGTTTGATAGTCAAGGACTATTTAATTCAAACTGGACATTTTCTCAAAATGTTATTCATGAAGGATTTCTCTTCTCAAACCTACAGTGAAGATTCAGTGACACTGTTTATCTCATTTTAGTTTGAGCTCAGGACAATCTCCTCAGAAGAGACTTTTGTTTTTGTCCTAATTAATAATCAGATGAATAATATCTGTTTTTGCTATTATCATTAACATAGGTCCCATATGTGATGCTTAATGACGTTGTTTTAA
This sequence comes from Garcialebias charrua, assembly GCA_038048925.1. Classification (NCBI taxonomy): domain Eukaryota; kingdom Metazoa; phylum Chordata; class Actinopteri; order Cyprinodontiformes; family Rivulidae; genus Garcialebias; species Garcialebias charrua. The sequence continues at coordinate 12,622 of JBBPBX010097161.1, forward strand.
TCAAACCAACAGTATTTTGCTTAAAGTGTTAAGGCAAAGGAATCAGTTTTATCATAAAATGCTGACATCTGAAACTAACACTTTATCTTTCTGACAAACTAATCTTTTGACCCCCTTTCAACGTGTTGATGTCATTCTCACATCAACTTCTGATGCCATCCGGCCAATCAGAAAATAACACGTTTTCTGGGTCACGTTTCAGTTAAAACCTTCACATCTAACTTCTCTTCAGTAGTTGCTGGAAGAAAGTTGACATGAAATGACTTTCTCTTTGAAGCTGAGAAC
>JBBPBX010097163.1:0-12906 GCA_038048925.1 Garcialebias charrua
GAGTAAAGGAGGCCATCTTTGTGAAAAGAAACCGTCCATCATTAAACAGGGGTGGAGGCCTCCGGGTTCAACTGTCCCCCTCTTACAATGCTGTTATTGCTAGTATCACTCAGCCCTCTGTGAATAGCAAACAACCATCAGGGTGCTAATGATCCATTGTTAGGCTGATGGCCCTCCTTGATCATGTGAGCAGCTGGTTTCAGGCTGTCATCAGCCAACTGGTTGTGCAACACTGTGGGAGGGTGCTATTTATAAGACTGAGCTGAACACAGCAACTCAGACTGAGGAAGTCTTTCGGACGAAAGACGAAACGTTTCTACATTTTTTTTTGCTTTGTTTTGTTTTATTTTTTGAATGTCCAGAGGACCAGACTTAGCTTTTTTAGAGCTCTATACATAATTAACAAAATATTATAATCCACCAGATCGTAAAACTTCAGTAATTTCATCTGATAAAATAATATACTTGTTGGATGACGATAAGGTTTTCTGGTTATAATTCTTATAACTCTCTTCTGCAAAACAAAAATAGGTTTTGTAATTGATCTACACGCCTTACCCCAAACAAATCAAAAAGGCGTTCAATTCAAGATCAACTGGACTTTATTTGTAACAGAAGACGTTTCGCTTCTCATCCGAAAAGCTTTATCAATTCAATGAACCAGACTGTGTGTGCGTGTGGATTTATAACAGGAGTCACGCACCATCATATGTAAATTGCAAGCTGAGGTAACACATACATGTAAATTGACAGATCACACCTTAACAGTAGGGAGTTCCCTTGAAGTCTCTGACAGCAGACACAACAACTGTATGTAAATTGACAAAAAACACCTCACAGCCCAACAACAGAGGTTTCTCAACAAACTTTGCTAGTCTAATTCACAGACAAGACACCTCTGCTCCCCTTTTCGGATGAGAAGCGAAACGTCTTCTGTTACAAATAAAGTCCAGTTGATCTTGAATTGAACGCCTTTTTGATTTATCATGTCCTGGACGACTGAGAATCTTCACCAGCTTACCCCAAACACCAACACAATAAATCAAATGTGGAACAATAAGTGTATTGTATAACAGATACAATGCCTTGTCATTCAATAGATCTCTAACTCTGTAGAATACTGAAATAGATTTAGATTTAAAAAATTGACAGAACTTATATGTTGTTTCCAAGACAATTTTTCGTCAATTATAACCTACATAATGGGATTAATTTGTATTAATATGCTAAATGTATTTTTATTTTTAAGAGTGGATATGTTCTTCAAATTATTTAGCATAATTTTGCTCTTTATATGTAATGCCATAATAAATGTATGTTTATACTGTTTAAAAACGGCCCTTTGGGGTGGATTGCCTGTTGGGCTTGTTTTGGGCTTGTTTTCAAAGAGCGATTTGCTTGTTTCTGTCGCGAGATGTGGCAACACTGCGCAGCACTGATACTGGCAGATAGAGACAAAGCCTCGTGCGCAGTTTTAATGGTACATCCAGACCGAACGCGTTTTCAACGGCAAAAAAGCTCGACACGCACGCAAGTGGACGCACTTTGTGTCCAGACCAAAAAGCCAGAAGCGAAACTGCTGCGCAGGGTTGCCAGATAAGAATTAATGAATCATCTAGTACTGTTGCTTATTTTTTATCTTTTTTTACCCAAACTGTCATATTTGCTGCGTGAGGGTCTGATAAGATTAATAGTGTGTTGAGTTTAGTGAACATTTGCACTGAAAAGGGGTAAAAAAAAAAAAAAAAAATAAAATTCATGTTTATCTGGCAACCCTGCTGCTGCGGGGTGTGTGGGAGGAGCTTACCGGTGTACCGAGTCGTCAATGCACTCCGCGAGGCGAGGAGCTCTTTATTTCTGTCTCTGTGGAGCAGACTTGACTGGTCGTGAAGGAATTGTCGCGAACACACAGCTACAATGAGTTTCTCTTCCATATTCCATGACTCCGCGGGTTTTTTCTGTGTTCCACAAACAATACGTCACATGCGCAATGGTTTCCGCGTCACTGGTTTCCGCGTCACATAGGGACTCTCCCCCTGACCCCCTCTCTTCTCCCCCGACTCTCCCTGATTGGTTGACACACCAACCAATCAGGTAGAGTTGAGCGGCGTTTGAAAGTTTGAACGGCGAAATCTTCAGCATGTTGGAGGCGTGCTTTGGAGGCTGACGCGGGTTCACGTGCACGGAAAACGCTTTCCAGCACGCTCAACACGCACGCGACGTGACGCCAGGAGGCGGCTGAAGGTGCGTCCCCCATTGACTTTGCATGTAAACTGGACGCTGCTGCAGTTGAAATCGCGTTCGGTCTGGATGTACCATAAGAGGAGAGCAGAGACACAACATTTCAGCCGCGCATTCAGTTTTATTTATTTATTTTTCGGCGGAGAAGGGCCGCGTGCGCAGCCGTGCACAGTAGGAGCTGTGGAGAGAAACATTTCAGACACGAGTTCAGTTTGCCGTGCGCGCGCGCGTGTGTGTGTGTGGGGGGTGTCAGCTGAGTGTTCAGCATGAGGCTGCTTTTATGTTTTCAGCTAGTGCACCTGCAGTGCGAGCTGCTAGTTTAGCATTACGTCAGTGCCAACAGGTGCGTTGGAGTGGTGGGTAGGCGGGCGCTCGGTTCTGTTGACGGGGCGGGGCGCCCCGCCTATATAATGGTAGGGGAAACACTGCATATATATATGTATATACATATATATATGTATATATGTATATACATATATATATGTATATATGTATATACATATATAAAGTATAGCTTTAGTAGCTATAGCTATAGTATACTATATAAAGTATAGCACAAGGTTTTTCTGAGCTTAACCGGTTCAAATGGTCAAATCTGCTGGATTTTAAAAAGTAGTTTGCCATTTGCCCTGTTCAAAATGGCGGTTAGCGTGTTAGCATTAGCATCTGCTAGAATTGCTAATACATAAGTGCTTTTGAAATTGCGGACCTAAATAAATCAATAAGTGCTTTAGAAATAGCGGAACTAATTTTTGGATTAGCGCTGGCCAGCACTGCTGAGTTTCATAGTGGCGACGAAGATTGTACTCCTTCAGCACAGAAACTTGCTGCTTGCAAACCAGGCACATGGGTTTCCCACTCACTTCCGTGAACATATAGGAAGCAGTCCATTTTTCTTGAAAAATCCGACACTCCGTGTCCACTTTTCTCTTTTTTGACAAGGACATTCCGCTGATGAGGGTTCCCGATTCCCCATTCCAAGAGAAAAAAGCGGGTAAAGCCAGATATACAGGTAGTCCCCGACTTACGAGCGCCCTTACATACGAGGTCCCGGACTTACGAGCTGGCGAACGAGCAGTAAATTTGTAAAAAATACAGCACTTTTTTGTGTTTTTAGATGAAAGTGTGTTAGCTTACCGTTTGGAAACAGGTTTCTGAGCATGTTCATGAACTAGTATGAACGTTTTTGATGAAAAACGAGTGTTCGTAGTAGCGCTAGCTTAAATTTTCCGACTTACGACCGAAAATCCGGACTTACGAGAACATGTGTTTCATGTTCCGACGTACAAATTTTTGTCTTACGAGCGACTGGCAGGTACGGAACTCGCTCGTAAGTCGGGGACTAACTTTATATAAACACGGGTAAAGTGAATGAACTCACTAAAACACAGTGCCCCTGGGTCCTAGATGCACCAGGTTGAACAACATAGGAACTGACTAAAACACAGCGCCTCAAGCGGACAACAGATTTTTTTTTAAATGACGTTTATTCTTTTTTTAAATAATTTCGATTTATCCTCGGGCCGACTAAACCCCCCTGGCGGGCCGGATTCGGCCCACGAGCCGCATGTTTGACACCCCTGCTCTAGAGCCTGTTTTGTGTGTGATTTCTCCTTCTGTCTCCTGCGTTAGTGGGGACGCCGTCTGCTCTTACAGAGTCCTGATGACTCTTAACTTGTGCTCCAGAGGGTGATGGGAGTCGAACTGTAAATACTGGTCTGTGTGGGTGGGTTTGCGGTACACCTCAGTTTGCAAATTTCCTCTATCAGAAACTGAGACCTCACAGTCCAAGAAAGCCAACCTGCCATTTTTTACATCTTCTCGTGTGAACTTGATATATTTATGTTGATGTGATCAGTGAAATGTTGGACTTCCTGAGATTTAATTTTAACCCAGGTGTCATCAACATACCTGAACCAATGACTTGGTGGTCTCCCTGAAAAGGACGTCAAGGCTCTCTTTTCTACCTCCTCCATGTACAGGTTGGAAACAATAGGAGAAACTGGAGACCCCATCGCACACCCATGTTTCTGCCTATAAAATTGCTCCCCATATGTGAAGGAGGTTGACTGCAGGCAGTTTCAAGAGTTGACACAGTTGTTCTGTGGAAAGTGTGGTCCTGCTGTTCAGAGTGGTGTCTGATTTTAACCTTAAACAGACCACCTCTACTGCCTCATCAACAGGAATGCACGTAAAGAGTGATGTGACATCAAAAGAGACCATTGTTTCATCAGTCTCCATGATGACATCCCTCACCTTATCCACAAAGTCCATGGTGTTCTGTATGTGGTGTTCTGAGCTGCCAACTAAAGGGATGAGTACAGATGCCAGATATTTGGAAACATTGTAAGTGACCGAGTTAATCATGCTAACAATTGGTCTTAAAGGTACCGGTATACCTTGTTTGTGGATTTTGGGTAAACCGTACAGACTTGGCATGGCCTCCAAGTGAGCATGCATCAGGGTATACATGTATAGGTACTTACAAAATACACTAAGACACAAACAGAGATATAGGTATACATTTTGGTGGTCAGTTAGTCTCAGTAGGCTTTTCTCATGGTGATATGCATGAACAATTCAATTTTTGCTTCTTTTTTTTTTTTCCTGCAGTTCCACATTAAAGTTTGATGCAGCTCTGCTTTTCTGAATGGACCATCTTCATCTCCACTGCAAATGTAGCAAACCAGGCAGCTCTTTCTTTTATAGATTACAGTACACTAAAAAGTTGCATTGTGCCCTTGTTTTTCAATTTTGTAATGTATCGTTGTTTATTAAACTCTGAAAGCTATGTGACTTTGTTAATATTCTGTCCTAAAATGCAGTTAGATGTGCCCCCTTTTTTTGAGCACCTGCCCCTTTAGTGGTCTCTGCATGTCCCTGGTTCACAATATATTTTACTGATATCTGACATCACTGATATCTTTATCACCGAACAGAAAAAGAAAAGAAAAAAACGTTCAGAATGACAGAAATCCATCCCTGGGACGGAAACTTTAATCCATGAAACTGCAAATAAAATCATCCACCCATCATTATCTTTTACCCGCTTCTTCCATTTTTGGGTCACGGGGGTCGCCGGTGTTACACAATATTCTGTGACCTATCGTATATTGTGACCATAGGGGCGCTGTTGCATATTTACATCATACTTTGCCATATTTGTTAAAAAATATATTATATGAAGTAGCTTAATGTGTAACATATTAGTTAGAAAAATTCGAAAGAGTTAAAAAAAGATTAAAAAAATTAACATCTGCCCACTAAAATCATGATTATGATGGAAATATAGACGTAACAGAATACGACAGTGTTAATCAGTTATTGCAAAGTCTTCTTCTTCTTCTTCCGGCTTTTCCCTTTTCAGGGGTCGCCACAGCGAGTCATCCTCCTCCACCTCACTCTGTCCTCTGCATCCTCTGTCCTCACTCCAACTACCTTCATGTCCTCTCTAACTGCATCCATATATCTCCTCTTTGGCCTTCCTCTGTGTCTTTTTCCTGGCAGCTGCATTTCTAACATCCTTCTACCAATATACTCACTGTCCCTCCTCTGGACATGTCCAAACCATCTCAGTCTGGCCTCCCTAACTTTATCTCCCAGTTCTTCAACATGTGCTGTACCTCTGATGATCTCATTCCTGATCTTATCCATCCTTGTCACTCCTAAGGAGAACCTCAGCATCTTCATTTCTGCCACTTCCAGTTCTTTCTCCTGTCTGTTTGTCAATGACACTGTCTCCAGACCATACAACATAGCTGGTCTCACCACTGTCTTGTAAACTTTTCCTTTGACCTTTGCTGACACCTTTTTGGCACAAATCACTCCTGAAACTTTTCTCCATCCGCTCCATCCTGCCTGGACTCTCTTTTTCACCTCTTTACCACATTTCCCATTTTCCTGGACAGTGGACCCCAAGTACTTGAAGTCTTGCACCTTTGTGACCTCTGCTCCTTGTAGCCTCACTGTTCCACTGGCCTCCCTCTCATTCACACACGTACTCTGTCTTACTACGGCTGACCTTCATTCCTCTTCTTTCAAGTGTATACCTCCACCTCTCCAAGTTCTCTTCCACCTGTTCCCTGTTCTCACCATCACAATGTCATCTGCAAACATCATAGTCCATGGGGATTCCTGCCTGACCTCATCTGTTAGTCGGTCCATCACCAGAGCAAACAAGAAGGGGCTCAGAGCCGATCCTTGATGCAATCCCACCTCCACCTTGAAGCTATCTGTCACTCCTACAGCACATCTCACCACTGTCCTGCTGTCTTCATACATGTCCTGTACCAGTCTAACATACTTTTCTGCCACTCCAGATTTCCTCATGCAATACCACACCTCCTCTCTTGGCACCCTGTCATATGCTTTTTCTAAATCCACAAACACACAATGGAGTTCTTTCTGACCCTCTCTGTACTTCTCTATCAACATCCTCAAAGCAAAGATGGCATCTGTGGTGCTCTTTCTTGGCATGAAACCATACTGCTGCTCACAGATAGTCACCTCTTGTCTAAGTCTTGCTTCCACAACTCTCTCCCAGATCTTCATCGTGTGGCTCATCAACTTAATTCCCCTGTAGTTGCTACAACTCTGTACATCACCCTTGTTCTTAAAAATGGGAACCAGCACACTTCTTCTCCATTCTTCAGGCATTTTCTCACCCTCAAATATTCCATTAAATATTTGAGTCAAAAACCTCACTGCCATCTCTCCAAGACATTTCCAAACCTCCACTGGTATGTCATCAGGTCCTACTGCCTTCCCCTTCTTCATTCTTTTCAGAGCTTTCCGGACTTCACCCTCACTAATCTTTCCCACTTCCTGGTCCACAGTTTCTATGACCTCCACTCTTCTTTCTCTTTCATTCTCTTCATTCATTAGCTCCTCAAAGTAATCCTTCCATCTTCCCATCACACTCTCCTCACTTGTTAGAACATTCCCATCTTTAATAAGCCTAACCTGCTGCACATCCTTTCCAGCCTGATCCCTCTGTCTTGCCAATCGGTACAAGTCCTTCTCGCCCTCTTTAGTGTCCAGTCTCCCATACAACTCATTGTACGCCCTCTGCTTTGCCTTAGCTACTTCCCTCTTTGCTCTATGTCCCATCTCCTTATATTCCTGTCTCCTCTCTTCAGTCCTCTCACTGTCATATTTCTTCTTGGCTAATCTCTTTCTTTGAATGGCGTCCTGCACTTCACTATTCCACCACCAGGTTTCCTTATCATCCATTCTCTGTCCAGATGACACACCAAGTACCTTCCTACCTGTCTCTCTAATTACTGTTGCTGTAGTAGCCCAGTCACTTGGAAGCTCTTTCTTACCACCCAGAGCCTTTAACAGCTCGTCTCTGAATTTCTCACAACATTCTTCCTTCTTTAGCTTCCACCATTTGGTCTTCTTCTCTGGTTTTACTCTTTTTCTCTTCTTCACAACAACAGTCATTCTACACACAACCATTCAATGCTGTCTGGCCACGCTCTCCCCTGTCACAACCTTACAGTCTCCAATCTCCCTCAGGTTTCCTCTTCTACACAGAATGTAGTCGACCTGTGTACTCCTTCCTCCACTTTTATAGGTCACTATGTTCCTCCCTCTTTTGGAAATAAGTATTGACTATAGCCTACTGCTGCTCACAGATAGTCACCTCTTGTCTAAGTCTTGCTTCCACAATTCTCTCCCAGATCTTCATCGTGTGGCTCATCAACTTACTGTAATTCCCCTGTAGTTGCTACAACTCTGTACATCACCCTTGTTCTTAAAAATGGGAACGAGCACACTTCTTCTCCATTCTTCAGGCATTTTCTCACCCTCAAATATTCCATTAAATATTTGAGTCAAAAACCTCACTGCCATCTCTCCAAGACATTTCCAAACCTCCACTGGTATGTCATCAGGTCCTACTGCCTTCCCCTTCTTCATTCTTTTCAGAGCTTTCCGGACTTCACCCTCACTAATCTTTCCCACTTCCTGGTCCACAGTTTCTATGACCTCCACTCTTCTTTCTCTTTCATTCTCTTCATTCATTAGCTCCTCAAAGTAATCCTTCCATCTTCCCATCACACTCTCCTCACTTGTTAGAACATTCCCATCTTTAATAAGCCTAACCTGCTGCACATCCTTTCCAGCCTGATCCCTCTGTCTTGCCAATCGGTACAAGTCCTTCTCGCCCTCTTTAGTGTCCAGTCTCCCATACAACTCATTGTACGCCCTCTGCTTTGCCTTAGCTACTTCCCTCTTTGCTCTATGTCCCATCTCCTTATATTCCTGTCTCCTCTCTTCAGTCCTCTCACTGTCATATTTCTTCTTGGCTAATCTCTTTCTTTGAATGGCGTCCTGCACTTCACTATTCCACCACCAGGTTTCCTTATCATCCATTCTCTGTCCAGATGACACACCAAGTACCTTCCTACCTGTCTCTCTAATTACTGTTGCTGTAGTAGCCCAGTCACTTGGAAGCTCTTTCTTACCACCCAGAGCCTTTAACAGCTCGTCTCTGAATTTCTCACAACATTCTTCCTTCTTTAGCTTCCACCATTTGGTCTTCTTCTCTGGTTTTACTCTTTTTCTCTTCTTCACAACAACAGTCATTCTACACACAACCATCAATGCTGTCTGGCCACGCTCTCCCCTGCCACAACCTTACAGTCTCCAATCTCCCTCAGGTTTCCTCTTCTACACAGAATGTAGTCGACCTGTGTACTCCTTCCTCCACTCTTATAGGTCACTCTATGTTCCTCCCTCTTTTGGAAATAGGTATTGACTATAGCCATTTCCATTCTCTTGGCAAAATCCACCACCATCTGTCCTTCCTGGTTTCTTTCCTTGACACCAAACCTACCCATCACTTCCTCATCCCCTCTGTTTCCTTCACCAACATGTCCATTCAGGTCTGCTCCAATCACCACTCTTTCCTCCCTGGGAATACTCTCTATCACTTCATCCAAATCTTTCCAAAATGTATCTTTCTCCTCCCCATCACATCCAACCTGTGGAGCATAACCACTGACTATGTTTAGCATCAGACCTTCTACTTCTACCTTCAGACACATCACCCTATCTGACACTCTCTTCACCTCTACTACATTCTTTGCCAACTCCTCCTTCAGGACCACCCCTACTCCATTTCTCTTTCTATCCACACCATGGTAAAACAGTTTGAACCCTGCTCCAATGCTGCAAGCCTTGCTGCCCTTCCACTTGGTCTCTTGGACACATAAAACATCTACCTTTCTTCTCTGCATCATGTCAGCCAGCTCTCTACCTTTGCCTGTCATTGTCCCCACATTTAGAGTTATTGCAAAGTATGATGTAAAAATGCAACAGCGCCCCCCCTATGGTCACAATATACGATAGGTCACAGAATATAATGTAACACCGGCAGTGTTGCCAGGTGTACGATAATTATTTGTACGACAATTTTACCCTCTGTACGATGTACGATCAATAATCCCGAAAAAGGCCAAAAATACGATAGATTGACCATTCCGTGAATGTGTAGTTGTAATCTGTTGCCATCAGCCTGTCACAACTGTCTTTCTGAGGGTTTTTTTGTGAACCCTGAAGGCATCTAGAAATTCCAGGCAGTCGTGCTTTTCTAAATGTGACCTAAGAGTGACGTGCATGCATTTGCTTCAGAACAACGGCCATGATTGGCTGAATAGTCCTCTGCGCCCGCCCATGAGTTAGAAAATAAGAAGAAGCAGAGCCGTGTGACACCGGTCTGGAAGAAGTGATGAAAATGAGTGAACATTTATTTAAAGTTGAATGTTAAACGATAATAAATAAATATATTAAGAAAACATGGCAGGAAAACTAGGACATTACTGATACAGGAAGACAGGAAGACATTTACACAACATTCATAAAAAGGTAGGATATACAAATAAAGCAGGAAGAAACAGGAACTTACTCGCATTAGAATAGGACACACAAGCCTTAATAAATCTCTTAAAATAATTGTAAAGCATGCAACAGGACTATATGACATGTGCACCAGTGATCTCCCTGAAACGGTTCAACATGTATTTATTGAATATCCAGGGTATGAAACAGAAATAATGCATTTCCAAAAATAAATAAATAAAATGAAGATTAAAGTTACAATTAGGGATGTTTTTAGTAGTGATATCAGTAAAGTTAAAGATCAAATTTTTATTTTCTTGAAAAATACAAACTTAATACAGATAATTTAGTTGAGATATTAAATTAATTTTACAGAATTAGTTTTTTTTCTGTTTATCTCCTGTCCACACTCCAGCTCAATGGGTGGTGGTAACCGCCATAAAACAAAACAAGAAGAAGGAGGTGGTGGTGGGGGGGGGGCTCATTAGTTCCCACCAGAGCTCTGTTAGCACTGCCCATGTCAGTAGTGATGTTTAGCACGAGAAGGCCTATGGAAGCTGCTGTTTTAATGATTTCTAGAATGATTGGCTTATAATTTGCCCCATTGGTAGAATTGCCACTGAAATGGTAAGCCACCACTTGACTCCATCTTGTTGTGCTCCCTGTGTACTTCGTTAAAGCTTGATTTACATAATTTATAATAAATTGTATGGTAATTTATATTTGCATAATTAACACTTATTTTGTCATCTGTCATGATTTTAACTAGAAACAGTTTCGTTTAAATTAACATTTTAATCAGTAAATTACATTTTTACAATAGTAGTCAGGCTACAAGCACAATCAAGTCTGTTATCCAGGTACTTGGTTGCTATATAAAAAATAGAACAAATATACAATGTGCAGAAATGAAGACTTCATCCCAGATGATAAGGTAAGCTGGAGCAGATCTGAACTGCTGGCATGGAGGAGAAGGTGGAGCATTCTCATGAAGAGAACATTAGAAATAGCTTCATAATAAGTGTTACTCTTTTTTTTTACATGTGTAACATCATAAAACACTAATGACATGGCTACATTGATCATTGTATTGCATATACATTTATTTTCTAACAAATGTGTTTACAGTCTCGTTTCACCCAATGATAAATGCATCTGCCACGTCTAAAAATGTTTTAATAAAACACATAGTGAAATTATCAGTAATCAGTTAAGTAATCAGTTTTTACTGCTCAATAATTACTGAAAGTCATCGGACAAAGTAAGAAAAGTCGTTTTTTTGTGTTATGTTGCGCCAGTAGCTGCTCATGACTGAGACAAGAGATCTCTCAGACAAGAGATCAAAAGACTGGGTGGACATGGATATGATGTTCGTAAAGGAAATAATAAGTTATGTTATTGAACCGTTTACATATATATGCAATTTATCTTTTTCAACAGGAATATTTCCAGATAACATGAAAGTAGCAAAGGTAATTCCTCTTTTTAAAAATGGTGATAAATGTGTATTCAATAATTATAGGCCAATATCCTTATTACCACAGTTCTCAAAGATTCTAGAAAAACTATTTGTGTCCAGATTGGATCAATTTATTGATAAACAAAACATTTTAAGTAGCAGTCAATATGGGTTTAGAGAAAAAAACTCTACGTCAATGGCTCTCATGGATTTAATGGAACAAATAACTAATGCTGTCGATCATAAACAGTACTGTGTTAGTGTTTTTGTTGATCTAAAAAAAGCATTTGATACCATTGACCACACCATTCTCCTTGAAAAACTAAATAAATATGGTATTAGAGGACCAGCATTACAGTGGGTATCTAGCTATTTGAAGGACAGGAAACAGTTTGTGCAAATAAATGATGTTAGATCTGACCTCCGTGATATCACTTGTGGAGTTCCTCAGGGTTCTGTGCTTGGACCAAAGTTGTTTATTTTATATGTGAATGACTTGGTAAATGTGTCAGCACTACTTAAATGTGTTCTTTTTGCCGATGACACCACTTTTTTCAGTTCGGGTAATGACATAAAACAGATTTTGGATATGATGAAAACAGAATTTATAAAAATACAAACTTGGTTTAAATTAAACAAATTATCTTTGAATTTAGATAAAACTAACTACATGATTTTCAGTAACAAAAAGGGAATTGTTGATGACGATCCATTTGAAATTGAAGATGTTGTGATCTGTAAAGTGAGTGAAGTGAAGTTTCTGGGTGTTATCATTGATGACAAACTGACATGGAAACATCATGTAAATTCCATTAAAAAAAAACTAGCTAGAGCAATTGCAGTACTGTATAAAGTCAGGGATTTTTTAATTGATAAAGCTTTACATATGTTGTATAACACAATCATTGCTCCACATTTAATCTATTGTATTGAGGTTTGGGGAAAAGCATGCAAAACTATTACAAAGCCTGTTTTTATTTTACAAAAGAGAGCTGTAAGAGTAATCACCAGAAAACATTTCACTCACCCTTCAAACACTTTGTTTATTCAACTAAACTTATTGAAATTCCAGGAATTGGTAGAATATAGTATTTTATCAATTATGTATAGGGCTCATAATAACACATTACCTTTAAATATCCAAAGAAATTTTATAAAAAGACAAAGTTATTACAATCTCAAAGGGACAGAGATATTCATCAAACCACAATTCAGAACCAGCTTAAAAGGACGGTCTACCTCAATTCAGGGAATTCGATTGTGGAATGCTCTGGAGAGTGATGTTAAAAATGAAAAATCAATGTATACATTTAAGAAAAAGGTCAAAAAGGACTTGCTCAAAAACTATATATGATGTAATC
>JBBPBX010097164.1:0-10977 GCA_038048925.1 Garcialebias charrua
ATAAAGTCAGAAAGTGCTGAACATTGTTTTTCTTTTCTTTTTACTACCTCAAACCATTAGCAGACGTTTTTATGGTTTATTGTTAAAATTGTTATTAAACTTCAATCAATCAAAACTTTATTTCAGACTCATATGGTCCATAGTAACAAAACAATTTAATTTCTTTGTATTTTAGGATGCTGCTGATACACACAAACCTACGGACACATGGAATAATCATGAAGACTATGGGAGGTGATGCTGAACATGGATGACAAGTTTGTGCGTCATTTCAGAGTCAACAACACCCAGTTCACATCTGTAATGATGCAGCTGCAGGAGAAAGGAGCACTGTCAAGGTGCAGCACCAGTCCCTGTAGAAAAGAAGGTCCTGATGTTCCTGTGGTACATGGCCAACCAGAACAGCTTCAGGGAGATGTCTGACAAATTTGATGTCTCGCAGTCCTCAGCACACAGGATCATCATGGAAGTACTGAAGGCCATTTTGCACAATGGGACACACCTTCATCCCCTGGCCTAACGAAGTGATGCTGTGGTGATGATTGTCATCATGGCAGCCTGCCTTCTGCATAACCTCTGCATTGGGGCTTCACCAGTGTGTCAGGATCACCCAAACAGCTGTCCAAGGCAGGATGAAAATGACTAAATTACTCTTTACTGTGATGTGTGGATGCTGTACTTGTATTAGCTTGTCATAACTTGTCAAAAAATGTTCTAGTGTTGTTATAGTGCTGTTTTGATTAAATGTGTTTATCTGACATGCCACTCTCTCGCTGTCATTTATATCTGTGTGGATAAACCACGCCAAAAACATAAGCTGGTATAGGTAAACACATTTTACAGCTTCAAAAACCAGCTGCAAAACTTAGTTTCCCACAACAATAACACCTGCTTAAAAGTCAGTGCTTAAATAAAACATGTCTATGTAGTAATTTTAAAACTGCCCGATGAGAACATGAGAGCACTAGTTTCTCTGCAAGTACATCGGTTTCCAAAAATATTGATGAAAAACTGCAGTGCATCATGTGTTTGAATACCAGAGGTGTTCCTCTTTTACACTGAATTTACTTTCATTCTAAGTAGTTTCTTTTCATTACCTGCTTTCCTTTATTCTACTGAAAAACCACACTTATTGTGAAGTAAGACAAGAATTTGTGCATTTGTTATTTCAAATTGTTTTTAATAACGTATGACAACAAGGCACAGGTAACCTGCTGTAGAGTCGTTGAGTTGCAGTAACTGGACTTGTATAGTTCAATTTTCATCAAAAAAATATGTCAAGGAGTCACCATTCCTCTGGAACAAGGGACCAGGGAAACAGGTTTGTCTGCTCAGGTCCAGGAACATGTTCATCTCCATGTCGACAAACTGCAAAGAAATATACACATGGTTAACAACAAATCACACATGGCAGTAACTCACAAAACTAACCCACAATAATAATTATAAATAAGGTCGATTTTCACTCTCTCTCTCACACACACACACACACACCCAACACAGACACACACACACACACAGACACACACAGCTGTGGATTGACAGGATGGTTTGGGTTTCAAGTTTGCATTTTTTTTTAAACTAAATAATTGATTCTGTTAAACTGGATTCCCACCCTGACAAGCCAAGATAAATCTTGATAGACCTTTTAAAAACAGTTTATGGTGCAAAACATTAGTTTACTAGCTAAAAACACATGTAAAGGTGAACAAAGAACAACATGTTGCAGGCCTCCTACGCAGTTACATCAACACGACAATCACGTTCTTTAGAAAACACAAACAGCTTAGAAACACCCTCTAATTATTAGGCGACTTATCGTATAATAATCACTGTAAAGTACGAAATGTGTTACTGAGTTAATGATAAACAATGAACGCTGAACAGCTAAAACGAGTCCTGTGCTAAACAACAACAATGCCGCCTCACACCCGTTTAGCGAGCCGTTGTCGACGCACAGCGGCTGTTTAAACATATCGTTATCATTATTGTAAAGAACTACAGTGCCTGAATGCGTTAATGTGAAGTTACGGCTGAGTAAACCACAAAGAACAGCGAAAAAGAGTAAAAAGTAACTCTTTCACTCACTGTTGATGCGAGGAGCAGCCATCTTGAAACGATGATCTCGGCGAACTCGGGTACGGTGCAGCGAGACCGAGTCCACGAGTTGTAATTACGACCTGAGGGGGCGTTCCAGTTGATTTTTACTGCTCGGAAGCTCGTAATTACGACCTCCGAGGACAACTGGAACGCAGCGTGTGGCCGCAAGGTTGTTGGTGCCTGTCGTGGTGGCAACCCTCGAACCCGGTGGTGGACACCGGCAGTGAGGGATGCTGTCAGGCTGAAGAAGGAGTCCTATTGGGCCTTTTTGGCTTGTGGGACCCCGGAAGCAGCTGATAGGTACCGGCAGTCCAAGCGGCATGCGGCTCGGGTGGTTGCTGAGGCAAAAACTCGGGCGTGGGAGGAGTTCGGAGAGGCCATGGAGAATGACTTCCGTACGGCTTCGAGGCGATTCTGGTCCACCATCCGGCGTCTCAGGGGGGGAAAGAGGTACGAGACCAACACCATTTATGGTGGAGGTGGCGTGCTACTGACCTCAACTCGGGATGTTGTGAGTCGGTGGGCGGAATACTTCGAAGACCTCCTCAATCCTACTGGCACGTCTTCCACTGAGGAAGCAGAGCCTGGGGACTTTGGGTCGGGTTCTCCGATCTCTGGTGCTGAGGTCGCCGAGGTGGTTAAAAAGCTCTGCGGTGGCAAGGCTCCGGGGGTGGATGAGATTCGCCCGGAGTTCCTTAGGGCTCTGGATGTTGTAGGGTTGTGTTGGCTTACGCGACTCTGCAATATCGCGTGGACATCGGGGGCAGTTCCCTTGGATTGGCAGACTGGGGTGGTGGTTCCCCTATTCAAAAAGGGGGACCGTAGGGTGTGTTCCAACTATAGGGGGATCACACTCTTAAGCCTCCCTGGTAAGGTCTATTCAGGGGTTCTGGAGAGGAGGGTCCGTCGGATAGTCGAACCTCGGATTCAGGAGGAGCAGTGTGGTTTTCGTCCTGGTCGTGGAACACTGGACCAGCTCTACACCCTCAGCAGGGTCCTGGAGGGTGCGTGGGAGTTTGCCCAACCAGTTTACATGTGCTTTGTGGACTTGGAGAAGGCATTCGACCGCGTCCCTCGGGGGGTTCTGTGGGGGGTACTCCGGGAGTATGGGGTACCAGGCCCTTTGATAAGGGCTGTTAGGTCCCTGTACGACCGGTGTCAGAGCTTGGTCCGCATTGCCGGCAGTAAGTCAGGCTCGTTTCCGGTGAGAGTTGGACTCCGCCAAGGTTGCCCTTTGTCACCGATTCTGTTCATAACTTTTATGGACAGAATTTCTAGGCGCAGCCAAGGTGTTGAGAGGATCCGTTTTGGTGACCTTAGAATCGCTTCTCTGTTTTTTGCAGATGATGTGGTCCTACTGGCTTCATCAGTTCGTGATTTACAACTTTCACTGGAGCGGTTTGCAGCCGAGTGTGATGCGGCCGGGATGAGGATCAGTTCCTCCAAATCCGAGGCCATGGTCTTGAGCCGGAAAAGGGTAGCATGCCCTCTCCGGGTCGGGGAGGAGGTCCTGCCCCAAGTGGAGGAGTTTAAGTATCTCGGGATCTTGTTCACGAATGAGGGAAAACTGGAGCGTGAGATCGATAGGCGGATAGGTGCAGCGTCCGCAGTGAAGCGGGCGCTGTACCGGTCTGTCGTGGTGAAGAGAGAGCTGAGTCAAAAGGCAAAGCTCTCAATTTACCGATCGATCTACGTTCCCACCCTCATCTATGGTCATGAGCTTTGGGTTATGACCGAAAGAACAAGATCTCGGATACAAGCGGCTGAAATGAGTTTTCTCCGCAGGGTGGCTGGACTCTCCCTTAGAGATAGGGTGAGAAGCTCAGTCATCCGGGAGGGACTCGGAGTAGAGCCGCTGCTTCTCCACATCGAGAGGAGCCAGTTGAGGTGGCTCGGGCATCTGGTTAGGATGCCTCCTGGACGCCTCCCTGGTGAGGTGTTCCGGGCACGTCCCACCGGGAGGAGACCCAGAGGAAGACCCAGGACGCGCTGGAGGGACTATGTTTCTCGGCTGGCCTGGGAACGCCTTGGGATTCCCCCGGAGGAGCTGCTCCAAGTGGCTGGGGAGAGGGAAGTCTGGGCCTCCCTACTTAGGCTGCTACCCCCGCGACCCGACCCCGGATAAGCGGAAGAAGATGGATGGATGGATGGATGGATATAATCATTGTTTAGATCATAATTATGATCATTGTTTAGATCATTGTTTAGATCATTATTATGATCATTGTTTAGATCATTGTTTAGATCATTATTATGATCATTGTTTAGATTATTATGATCATTGTTTAGATCATTATTATAATCATTGTTTAGATCATTGTTTAGATCATTGTTTAGATCATAATTATGATCATTGTTTAGATCATTATTATAATCATTGTTTAGATCATTGTTTAGATAGATCATTGTTTAGATCATTATTATGATCATTGTTTAGATCATTATTATGATTTTTTAGATCATTGTTTAGATCATTATTATGATCATTATTTAGATCATTGTTTAGATCATTATTATGATCATTGTTTAGATCATTATTATGATCATTGTTTAGATCATTATTATGATCATTGTTTAGATCATTGTTTAGATCATTATTATGATCATTGTTTAGATCATTGTTTAGATCATTATTATGATCATTGTTTAGATCATTGTTTAGATCATTGTTTAATTGATCATTATTATGATCATTGTTTAGATCATTATTATGATCATTGTTTAGATCATTGTTTAGATCATTATTATTTTAGATCATTATTATGATCATTGTTTAGATCATTGTTTAGATCATTATTATGATCATTGTTTAGATCATTGTTTAGATCATTATTATGATCATTGTTTAGATCATTATTATGATCATTGTTTAGATCATTATTATGATCATTGTTTAGATCATTGTTTAGATCATTATTATGATCATTATTATGATCATTGTTTAGATCATTGTTTAGATCATTATTATGATCATTGTTTAGATCATTATTATGATCATTGTTTAGATCATTATTATGATCATTGTTTAGATCATTATTATAATCATTGTTTAGATCATTGTTTAGATAGATCATTGTTTAGATCATTATTATGATCATTGTTTAGATCATTATTATGATCATTTTTTAGATCATTGTTTAGATCATTATTATGATCATTATTATGATCATTGTTTAGATCATTGTTTAGATCATTATTATGATCATTGTTTAGATCATTATTATGATCATTGTTTAGATCATTATTATGATCATTGTTTAGATCATTGTTTAGATCATTATTATGATCATTGTTTAGATCATTATTATGATCATTGTTTAGATCATTATTATGATCATTGTTTAGATCATTATTATGATCATTGTTTAGATCATTATTATAATCATTGTTTAGATCATTGTTTAGATCATTATTATGATCATTGTTTAGATCATTGTTTAGATCATTATTATGATCATTGTTTAGATCATTGTTTAGATCATTATTATGATCATTGTTTAGATCATTATTATGATCATTGTTTAGATCATTATTATGATCATTGTTTAGATCATTGTTTAGATCATTATTATGATCATTGTTTAGATCATTGTTTAGATCATTATTATGATCATTGTTTAGATCATTGTTTAGATCATTATTATGATCATTGTTTAGATCATTATTATGATCATTGTTTAGATCATTATTATGATCATTGTTTAGATCATTATTATGATCATTGTTTAGATCATTTTTAGATATTATGATCATTGTTTAGATCATTATTATGATCATTGTTTAGATCATTTTTATAATCATTGTTTAGATCATTGTTTAGATCATTATTATGATCATTGTTTAGATCATTGTTTAGATCATTATTATGATCATTGTTTAGATCATTGTTTAGATCATTATTAGGATCATTGTTTAGATCATTGTTTAGATCATTATTATGATCATTGTTTAGATCATTATTATGATCATTGTTTAGATCATTATTATGATAATTGTTTAGATCATTGTTTAGATCAGGGGTCACCAACGTGGTGCCCGCGGGCACCCGGGTGCCCCCAAGGACCATTTGAGGTGCCCCTGGAACTGTTCTAAAAATAGCACAACTCACTACTAAGCTGCATTTAAAAGTTCATTTTATTCAGTTGTTATTCTTTTTTTGTATTTATATATATTTTAAAATGTCTATCTTAAAAATATGTTCTTAAAAATATGTTTATTATACATTTTTTCCAATTTATGCTTTGTTATTTCCGAAGAGTTTATCAAACTGGTGCCCTTTGTATGACTCCGTACCCACGAAGGAGCTCTCAGTTTCAAAAAGGTTGGTGACCCCTGGTTTACATGAACACCGAACGGGTAACGGATCGGTGTAAACCACCTGTTTCGAACTGATCACAAATTAGGACGGATCACGCCGAATACACAAAAAATGATCCGAACGGGGTGTTTACATGACACACTTTTGATCCGATCGGCTGTTTGATCTGATTACTTATGTCCATGTAAACGCACAGAAACATATAATAATAGACATAAGCATAAAATAGTAAAACTGTAACACTATCCTGAGTTTTTCAGAGTCAGAGTCAGAGAGAGTCAGAGAGTTTGCATAGTGGTATAAGAGTATGAAAATTTACACCAACTCTAAAACTAAAACACTAAACATTTAATGAACATAATACTGTCCTGAGTTTTTGCATACTAGTATAAAAAAAGTATAAAAAGTATAACTATAAAATAAACTAAAGGTTCTAGCATTGACATTTGCAAAGTGGCAAAGCAGCATATGAGTTAATGTACACAGTATATGTATGAGGTAGTAGTTGATGTTGTTATAGAGGCAAAAGTGGCATATGCAGTAAGGCACATTGGGCATCCCTAAATAAGGCTGGTCAGAGAACACTGTATATGTATCAGCAGTGGTGTGGATATTAAAGTAGTGTAAATGTAAACAGTAGTAATAAATGTAAGCAGTAGTAATAAATGTAAACGGTATTAATAAATGTAAACATTGAATGTAAACAGTAGTATGTAAACAGAGAATGTAAACAGTATTATGACTATAGGCAGTGATGTAATACAAACATTAGTGCAAATATGAGAAGTAGTGCAAACTGAATGAGCACATGACCGAGAGTTTAGTGAATAACCCGTTTGATGACACAGAGTCCAGTGTTAAAATCTTTGTGTTGTGTGGTAATGTGTGAGAAAGTTTTTAGTGTTAAGGCAGTTCAAATGGGAGGGGGGGCAGAGCAGGCAGAGTGTTTAGCATCCTGACTGCCTGATGAACAGAGCTGTCTCTCAGTCTGCTGGTTCGAGCCTGGAGACTCCTCAGTCTCCTCCCTGAAGGCAACAGGCTGAAGCAGCTGTGTAGTGGGTGTGTGGGATCACCTGCCATGCAGAGGGCTTTCCGAGTGAGGCGGTTGCTGTGTAAGTCCTGCAGTGAGGGGAAGGAGGTGCCGACGATCTTCTCAGCTGCTCTCACGATGCGCTGGAGGCTCTTGCGGCAGGATGCAGTACATGCACCAAACCACACAGTGATGCAGCTGGTCAGGACACTTTCTATGGCACCTCTGTAGAAGGTGCACATGATGGGGGTTGAAGCTCCAGCCCTTTTCAGCTTGCGGAGAAAGTAGAGACGCTGGTGAGCCTTCTTGGCCAGTGATGCAGTGTTCCTGCTCCAGGACAGGTCCTTTGAGACATGCACTCCCAGGAACTTGGTGCTGTCTACTCTCTCCACTGCGGTGCTGTTGATGGTCAGAGGGGCATGTTGGGCATCCCTCTTCCTGAAGTCCACAACAATCTCCTTTGTCTTCTCCACGTTGAGAGTGAGATTGTTGTGTCCGCACCACAAGGCCAGGCGGCTCACCTCGTTCCTGTAGTCCGTCTCATCGTTGTTGCTGATGAGACCCACCACTGTTGTGTCGTCCGCAAACTTGATGAAGTGGTTGGAGCTGTACGATGGTGTGCAGTCGTGTGTTAGCAGGGTGAATAGAAGGGGGCTCAGCACACATCCTTGTGGGGCCCCTGTGTTCAATGTGATGGTGCTAGATGTGTTACTCCCGACCCGCACTGTCTGTGGTCTCCCGGTCAGGAAGTCTAGCAGCCAGTTACACATTGAGGTGTTCAGCCCCAGACTGTCCAGTTTAAGGATGAGCTGTTGGGAATAGACAATAGACAATAGACAATCATAAAAGAGGCATACAGATTTTGTTTAACAAGTTACATAGTAAAATAAGATGACTAAAAAGTAGCAAAACAGCTAGAATATAAGGTGAATATAGAAAACTAAAAACAGGAACATGTCTGCATTGGTTTTTGCCAGGATTCCAACAGATTGTCGAGATCTTTAAATGTTTAAATGTCACACTTTTTGTCATCTGTGTATTTTTGAAGACATGTTAAGTGCAATTTGAAATAAGAAATATAAAATATGATAAAAATACATTTTTGTGTTTATTTCATTCCTATTCAAGACACTTTGATAAGAATCACTATATATTATAGTGAATATAATCACTATATATATTTCACTATATAATCACTATAACAATGCCCCAGGGACCCATCTCTGCCTGATGCCCTCAATAAGTTTTATGCACGTTTTGATGATCCAAACAGACCAGCTAGCACCAGACTCACCTCATCACCAGATGAAGAGCATCTCAGGGTGTCCGCAGCAGAAGTGAGAGGCAGTCTCAGAAAGATTAATCCTCATAAAGCAACCGGACCAGACAACATCCCAGGGAAAGTTCTGAAGGAATGTGCGGACCAGCTCTGTGAGGTGCTGGCTGACATCTTCACCACCTCACTTGCACTGGAGTCAGTTCCCACCTGCCTGAAGACCGCGACCATCATCCCAGTCCCAAAGAGCTCCACAGTGACTGGTCTGAATGACTATAGACCGGTGGCCCTCACCCCGATAGTCGCTAAATGTTTTGAGAAACTGGTCATGTCCCACATCAAGGCAACCGTCAACATCAATGAGGACCCTCATCAATACGCATACCGTGAGAACCGATCAACAGAGGACGCCATTTCTTCCGTGGTCCACACTGCTCTCACCCACCTGGATCAGAAGGACTCATACGTGCGTCTGCTCTTTGTGGACTTCACATCTGCCTTCAACACCATGATCCCCCAAACTCTGATAGACAAACTATCTACACTTGGACTAAGCCCCTCTATTTGTAACTGGATACTAGACTTCTTAACAGACAGACCACAGTCCGTGAAGATCCACAACTTCTCCTCCTCCACCATAACCCTCAGCACTGGCTCTCCTCAGGGATGTGTGCTGAGCCCCCTTCTGTTCACTCTGCTCACATATGATTGTACAGCCACACTTCCAGGCTGTCATATTGTTAAGTTTGCAGATGATACAGCGGTGGTGGGATGCATCACAAACAATGATGAGTCCAGCTACAGACAGGAGGTGGAACATCTGGAGAGCTGGTGCAAAGAGAACAATCTTCACATGAATGTGAAGAAGACAAAGGAGATGATTGTGGACTTCAGAAGGAACAAACACACCCATGCCCCACTGATAATAGGTGGGTCTGCAGTGGAAGTGGTCTCCAGCTACAAATACCTGGGTGTACACTTGAATGATAACCTCAGCTGGAGCAACAACACCACCAGCCTGATCAAGAAAGGTCATCAGAGACTCTACTTCCTCAGACGGCTGAGACGAGCCGGCCTGAGCAGCCCAGTTCTCACCTCGTTCTACAGGTGTGCAGTGGAGAGCATCCTGTGCTCCAGCATCAACGTGTGGCATGGAGGCTGCACAGTTGAAGAAAGAAAAGCTCTGCAGAGAGTGGTGAAGGCTGCACAGAAGTCTGTTGGAGTCAGTCTCCCCACCATCACAGACATTTACACCTCTAGATGCAGGAAAAGAGCCACCTGTATCATGAAAGACCTCACTCATCCAGCACACTCACTCTTTGCCCCACTCCCCTCAGGACGGAGGTTGAGGAGCATCAAGTGTAGAACCACTAGACTGAGGAACAGCTTCTACCCTGAGGCTGTTAGACTCATGAATAAATAAAAATAAAATTAAAATAAACACTGCAAAATATCACATCATGGTGATGCTGATATGTTTTCTTGTTGCTGTGTTCATCTGTGACCATCTGTGACCATCTGCTCATACAAACTCATGTTCGTGCTGCTGTTTATTCCCACTATATTAGGCTTAGTGTATTACTAGTTGATGTTTTTCTTAGTTAGTTCTCGATGTTATTACTGTTTTTCTCTTTCATTTGTTGTTGGATGTAACTGGGACCTCGTGTACATAATCTCGTTTTCATCTCATGTACCACATGCGGTGCAAATGACAATAAAGACTCTCTGACTCTGACTCTGAAATATTTAATATAGGCGGATACAGTGTATTCTATGTTTACAATTTTGGTTGGTGGTGTGCCTCGGGATTTTTTTCAATGAAAACACTGTTCCTTGGCTCAAAAAAGCTTGAAAAACACTGGTTTAGAACACCACTGCTGACAAATCTCATGGAAATGGGAGAACGGTAAAAAGCGCACAAATAAACTCGTTTTAGATACGTTGTCTGATACAATATCCCACAGTGCTGTTTCACTAACTATATCTACATTCTCGTTATTATTAAGACTACACATTATTTGTTGATAAATACCCTGCATGCTCAATAATCCAGGTAGAAAAATCTAAAAAAGCTAAGTCTGGTCCTCTGGACATTCAAAAAATAAAGCAAAACAATATATATTATATGTATATATATATATATATATATATATATGTATATATATATATATATATATATATATATATATATATATATATATATATATATATATATATATATATATATATATATGTGTATATATATATATATAT
>JBBPBX010097166.1:0-12905 GCA_038048925.1 Garcialebias charrua
ATACATAAAGGATATAAAGTGGAAGATAAAAATACATTTACTATCACCTCTTCTCTTCTACACCTTTCTCTATAATTATTTATTGTAACTGATTTTTGAATTTTGAATAATTTTCTTCCTTTCTTGTCTTCATTCCATCTTTTCTGCCATTTTTCTTTTTCTCTTCCTTTAATAATTGACTTACCCTCTCCTTTCCCTAACGTTATATTAACTGTTATTTCTCCTTTCAATGCTTTTTTAGCAAGTTTATCTGCTCGTTCATTCCCTTCCACCCCCTCGTGTGCTGGTACCCAACAAAACTGTACATCAATTCCACCTCTGTGTAACCGGAATAATGTGTGCTGTATTTCCAAAAGAAGGTCTTTCCTGTCGTTTCCTTTCGACTGCATACTTTCTATGACAGCCTTTGAATCAGTGCATATCACCACCCTATCAGGTCTAACCTCCTCAATCCATTGCAAGCTAAATATAACTGCCACCATTTCTGCTGTGTATATTGAAAGTTGATCTGATATCCTTTTGGAAATACAAACTTCAAATTCTGGTATATAAACTCCTATTCCCACCCACCCCTTTGTATTTTTTGAGCCATCTGTGTAAATTTCCATGTAATCTCTTGGGCAGCACGGTGGCACAACTGGTAGAGCTGCTGCCTCTCAGCGAGAAGGTTGCCGGTTCAAATCCCGGTCCGGGGCCTTTCTGGGTGGAGTTTGCATGTTCTCCCCGTGCATGCGTGGGTTTCCTCCGGGTACTCCGGTTTCCTCCCACAGACCAAAAAACATGCTTGTTAGGCTGATTGGTGACTCTGATGAAGGCCGAGATACACTGAAGCAGACTCCGTACACTCCGTATACGCGCGTATACGCGCGTATACGGAGTGTACGTTTTCGCTTCTATACTTTCAGAAACTATCAGCTTTCAAACGCTCGCGTTCTCCTTGTTGTAATATGAGCAGCTGAGCACGGAGGGGACTCAACTGAGCTCGCTGATTGGTCACTTGCTGACACGCCTACTGAAATGATTGACAGATTTCAGTCAGCTCAAAGTGAAACCTCGAGAATGCATCATGAGCAGCTCGCTCAGACTTCTGCGGTGTTCTGATACGGTCTTTCTACTATATATGTTATAAAAAGTTCTCTCAGAAATAAAAATAATAACAGGGAGTGCTTTTCCTGCAGCACACAGCCCACCAGGGAATATATAAAACATCGCGCACCCAGGTAGGACCTGAATTCATTCATTTCATTCATCGAGTGAACGGAGGAAGAAGCGGTTACTTGACTTTAGGCAAAAAAACAAAAGAAAAGGCCCGATCAGCGATAAAGAAGGGGAATTTATTTAATTTGTGTAACATACAAAACAGTCCGGCGCCGGGGAAGTTTAAGGCCGAGATACACTCGAGCGTCCTCACGATACGCCTATACGCAGCGTACGTACACCAAGGCAAAAGCGTAGCCCCGCGTAGCCCCTCAGGGCATGTACGCGCAAAGCTTTTTTTACTACGCGTGCGCGATACGCGTGCGCGATACGCGTGCGCGATACGCGTGCGCGATACGCGGTGTCTGACCATAAACTTCCCGGCGCCGGACTGTTTTGTATGTTACACAAATGAAATAAATTCCCCTTCTTTATCGCTGATCGGGCCTTTTCTTTTGTTTTTTTGCCTAAAGTCAAGTAACCGCTTCTTCCTCCGTTCACTCGATGATTGAAATGAATGAATTCAGGTCCTACCTGGGTGCGCGATGTTTTAAATATCCCTGGTGGGCTGTGTGCTGCAGGAAAAGCACTCCCTGTTATTATTTTTATTTCTGAGAGAACTTTTTATAACATATATAGTAGAAACACCGCATCAGAACACCGCAGAAGTCTGAGCGAGCTGCTCATGCTGCATTCTCAAGGTTTCACTTTCAGCTGACTGAACGCTGTCAATCATTTCAGTAGGCGTGTCAGCAAGTGACCAATCAGCGAGCTCAGTTGAGTCCCCTTCGTGTGCAGCTGCTCATATTACAACAAGGAGAACGTGAGCTGAAGTATAGCAGCAAAAACTAACGCACAAAATATGCGCGTATACGCGCGTATACGGAGGACGCTTCAGTGTATCTCGGGCTTAAGGTCAGACACCGCGCATCGCGTATGCGCATCGCGTATGCGTAGTAAAAAAATACTTTTGCGCGTACATGCCCTGAGGGGCTACGCGGGGCTACGCTTTTGCCACAGCGTACGTACGCTGCGTATAGGCGTATCGTGAGGACGCTCGAGTGTATCTCGCCCTTGATACACTCATGCGTCCTCAGGTACGCCACCATACGCGCGCATTTTGTGCGCATGTGTTTTGCTGATATGCTTCAGCATATGTCAGAAACTCAGCTCCTTGTTGTAATATGAGCAGCTGAGCACGGAGGGGACTCAACTGAGCTCGCTGATTGGTTACTTGCTGACACGCCTACTGAAATGATTGACAGCCAGCTCTCATGTAGCGCCTTGAAGACCGCGGCGGTGTTCATGCGGTGTTTCTACTATATATGTTGTAAAAAGTTCTCTCAGAAATAAAAATAATAACAGGGAGTGCTTTTCCTGCAGCACACAGCCCACCAGGGATATTTAAAACATCGCCGCACCCAGGTAGGACCTGAATTCATTCATTTCAATCATCGAGTGAACGGAGGAAGAAGCGGTTACTTGACTTTAGGCAAAAAAACAAAAGAAAAGGCCCGATCAGCGATAAAGAAGGGGAATTTATTTAATTTGTGTAACATACAAAACAGTCCGGCGCCGGGGAAGTTTATGTTCAGACACCGCGCATCGCGTATGCGTAGTAAAAAAATACTTTTGCGCGTACGTGCCCTGAGGGGCTACGCGGGGCTACGCTTTTGCCACAGCGTACGTACGCTGTGTATAGGCGTATCGTGAGGACGCATGAGTGTATACTCGGGCTTCAACGCTAGGTGTGAGTGTGAGAGTGGATGGATGGTTGTTTGGTGTGAGTGAGACAGGTCCCTCTTGTAAATGAGTCCCCATGACTCAACGAGGCTAGCCTGTATAAATAAAGGTTGAATGAATTATAATATGATTCTCTAATGTATTTGCTGGTGTTCACCCCTATTTCATTTACATTCCATTCTCTCTTCATTTCTAGTATTTTCATATCAACTTCACTTTCTGGAATTAACCAGGGTTAACCAGAATTAAAGGTTCAGTCTGCAGTTTCTGTAGAACTGCAGAACTTAGAAAAAATTTCAACAGGCAAAGCATTCTGATCCCTCCCCCTCAGAGCCATATATGGCTCTGCTCTCCCATGGTCTGTGGAAATTCAAATTCAAGCTCTGTTTTTATTGGCTGATTCAAATTCAAGCTCTGTTTTTATTGGCTGGTTACAAACTCTGTTTTTATTGGCTGGAAAATGGCGGGTCACCTTTTCTTTTTAGAAATGCTTATTTACCACCTGGAGAAGCAAGGGGACAATATTTTTTTTAATTTTTTTTCAGAGATTACCTGGCTAACATCAGTCTGTCAGGAGGTAGTGACAGAGTGAAGAAATATGTTTATAAAAAAAGCTACATACTGAAGCTTTAACCATTCTAGAAAAACGATTTGTGACCAGATTGGATCAATTTATTGATAAACAAAATATTTTAAGTAGCAGTCAGTATGAGGAAAAAAACTCTACATCAATGGCTCTCATGGATTTAATGGAACAAATAACTAATGCTGTCGATCATAAACAGTACTGTGTTAGTGTTTTTGTTGATCTAAAAAAAGCATTTGATACCACTGACCACACCATTCTCCTTGAAAAACTAAATAAATATGGTGTTAGAGGACCAGCATTACAGTGGGTATCTAGCTATTTGAAAGATAGGAAACAGTTTGTGCAAATAAATTATGTTAGATCTGACCTCCGTGATATCACTTGTGGAGTTCCTCAGGGCTCTGTGCTTGGACCAAAGTTATTTATTTTATATGTGAATGATTTGGTAAATGTGTCAGGACTCCTTAAATGTGTTCTTTTTGCCGATGACACCACATTTTTCTGTTCGGGTAAAGACATAAAACAGATTTTGGATATGATGAAAACATCCATCCATCCATCCATCCATTTTCTTCCGCTTATCCGGGGTCGGGTCGCGGGGGTAGCAGCCTAAGTAGGGAGGCCCAGACTTCCCTCTCCCCAGCCACATGGAGCAGCTCCTCTGGGGGAATCCCAAGGCGTTCCCAGGCCAGCCGAGAAACATAGTCCCTCCAGCGTGTCCTGGGTCTTCCTCTGGGTCTCCTCCCGGTGGGACATGCCCGGAACACCTCACCAGGGAGGCGTCCAGGAGGCATCCTAACCAGATGCCCGAGCCACCTCAACTGGCTCCTCTCGATGTGGAGAAGCAGCGGCTCTACTCCGAGTCCCTCCCGGATGACTGAGCTTCTCACCCTATCTCTAAGGGAGAGTCCAGACACCCTGCGGAGAAAACTCATTTCAGCCGCTTGTATCCGAGATCTCGTTCTTTCGGTCACAACCCAAAGCTCATGACCATAGATGAGGGTGGGAACGTAGATCGATCGGTAAATTGAGAGCTTTGCCTTTCGACTCAGCTCTCTCTTCACCACGACAGACCGGTACAGCGCCCGCTTCACTGCGGATGCTGCACCTATCCGCCTATCGATCTCACGCTCCAGTTTTCCCTCATTCGTGAACAAGACCCCGAGATACTTAAACTCCTCCACTTGGGGCAGGACCTCATCCCCGACCCGGAGAGGGCATGCTACCCTTTTCCGGCTCAAGACCATGGCCTCGGATTTGGAGGAACTGATCCTCATCCCGGCCGCATCACACTCGGCTGCAAACCGCTCCAGCGAAAGCTGTAGATCACGATCTGATGAAGCCAATAGGACCACATCATCTGCAAAAAACAGAGAAGCGATTCTAAGGCCACCAAAACGGATCCTCTCAACACCTTGGCTGCGCCTAGAAATTCTGTCCATAAAAGTTATGAACAGAATCGGTGACAAAGGGCAACCTTGGCGGAGTCCAACTCTCACTGGAAACGAGCCTGACTTACTGCCGGCAATGCGGACCAAGCTCTGACACCG
The DNA here is from genome assembly GCA_038048925.1 of Garcialebias charrua. Classification (NCBI taxonomy): domain Eukaryota; kingdom Metazoa; phylum Chordata; class Actinopteri; order Cyprinodontiformes; family Rivulidae; genus Garcialebias; species Garcialebias charrua. The sequence continues at coordinate 5,080 of JBBPBX010097166.1, forward strand.
GTCGTACAGGGACCTAACAGCCCATATCAATGGGCCTGGTACCCCATACTCCCGGAGTACCCCCCACAGAACCCCCCGAGGGACGCGGTCGAATGCCTTTTCCAAGTCCACAAAGCACATGTAAACTGGTTGGGCAAACTCCCACGCACCCTCCAGGACCCTGCTGAGGGTGTAGAGCTGGTCCAGTGTTCCACGACCAGCACGAAAACCACACTGCTCCTCCTGAATCCGAGGTTCGACTATCCGACGGACCCTCCTCTCCAGAACCCCTGAATAGACCTTACCAGGGAGGCTTAAGAGTGTGATCCCCCTATAGTTGGAACACACCCTACGGTCCCCCTTTTTGAATAGGGGAACCACCACCCCAGTCTGCCAATCCAAGGGAACTGCCCCCGATGTCCACGCAATATTGCAGAGTCGCGTAAGCCAACACAACCCCACAACATCCAGAGCCCTAAGGAACTCAGGGCGAATCTCATCCACCCCTGGAGCCCTGCCACCGCAGAGCTTTTTAACCACCTCGGTGACCTCAGCTCCAGAGATTGGAGAGCCCGACCCAAAGTCCCCAGGCTCCGCTTCCTCAGTGGAAGACGTGCCAGTAGGATTGAGGAGGTCTTCGAAGTACTCCGCCCACCGACTCACAACATCCCGAGTTGAGGTCAACAGCACGCCATCCCCACCATAAATGGTGTTGGTCGCGTACCGCTTTCCCCCCCTGAGACGCCGGATGGTGGACCAGAATCGCCTCGAAGCCGTACGGAAGTCATTCTCCATGGCCTCTCCGAACTCCTCCCACGCCCGAGTTTTTGCCTCAGCAACCACCCGAGCCGCATGCCGCTTGGACTGTCGGTACCTATCTGCTGCTTCCGGGGTCCCACAGGCCAAAAAGGCCCAATAGGACTCCTTCTTCAGCCTGACAGCATCCCTCACCGCCGGTGTCCACCACCGGGTTCGAGGGTTGCCACCACGACAGGCACCAACAACCTTGCGGCCACAACTCTGATAAGCTGCCTCGACAATAGAGGCGCGGAACATGGCCCACTCGGACTCAATGTCCCCCGCCTCCCTCGGAACGTGTTCAAAGCTCTCCCGGAGGTGGGAGTTAAAGCTCCGTCTTACGGGAGACTCTGCCAGACGTTCCCAGCAGACCCTCACAATACGTTTGGGTCTGCCAGGTCTGACCGGCATCCTCCCCCACCATCGGAGCCAACTCACCACCAGGTAGTGGTCAGTTGACAGCTCCGCCCCTCTCTTCACCCGAGTGTCCAGGACATGCGGCCGCAGATCAGATGAGACGACAACAAAGTCGATCATCGAACTGCGACCTAGGGTGTCCTGGTGCCAAGAGCACATATGTACACCCTTATGCCTGAACATGGTGTTCGTTATGGACAATCCATGACGAGCACAGAAGTCCAACAACAAAACACCACTCGGGTTCAGATCAGGGGGGCCGTTCCTCCCAACCACACCCCTCCAGGTCTCACTGTCATTGCCCACGTGAGCGTTGAAGTCCCCCAGCAGAACAAGGGAGTCCCCAGGAGGCGCACTCTCCAATACCCCCTCCAAGGACTCCAAAAAGGGTGGGTAATCTGCGCTGCCGTTTGGCGCATAGGCACAAACAACAGTCAGAGCCCGTCCCCCCACACGTAGGCGAAGGGAGGCTACCCTCTCGTTCACCGGGGTGAACCCCAACGTACAGGCACCAAGATGGGGGGCAACAAGTATGCCCACTCCTGCTCGGCGCCTCTCACCAGGGGCAACTCCAGAGTAGAAGAGTGTCCAACCCCTCTCAAGGAAACTGGTTCCAGAGCCAGAGCCATGCGTTGAGGTGAGTCCGACTATTTCTAGCCGGAACCTCTCAACCTCACACACTAGCTCAGGCTCCTTCCCCACCAGAGAGGTGACATTCCATGTCCCAATGGCCAGCTTCTGTAGCCGAGGATCAGACCGCCAGGGTCCCCGCCCTCGGCCACCACCCATCCCACATTGCACCCGACCCCTTTGGCCCCTCCCATAGGTGGTGAGCCCATGGGAAGGGGGACCCACGTCTCCTCTTCGGGCTGTGCCCGGCCGAGCTCCATGGGTGAAAGCCCGGCCACCAGGCGCTCGCCAACGTGCCCCACCTCCGGGCCTGGCTCCAGAGTGGGGCCCCGGTGACCCGCGTCCGGGCGAGGGAACATTTTGTCCATTTATTTTACTCATCATAAGGGGTCTTCGGGCTGCACTTTGTCTGGTCCCTCACCTAGGACCTGTCTGCCTTGGGTGACCCTACTAGGGGCATGAAGCCCCTGACAGCATAGCTCCTAGGATCATTGGGACACTCAAACCCCTCCACCACGGTAAGGTGGCAGCCCAGGGAGGGGATGATGAAAACAGAATTTATAAAAATACAAACTTGGTTTAAATTAAACAAATTATCTTTGAATTTAGATAAAACTAATTACATGATATTCAGTAACAAAAAGAGAATTGACGATCCATTTGAAATTGAAGATGTTGTGATCTGTAAAGTGAGTGAAGTGAAGTTTCTGGGTGTTATCATTGATGACAAACTGACATGGAAACATCATGTAAATTCCATTAAAACAAAAATAGCTAGATCAATTGCAGTACTGTATAAAGTCAGGGATTTTTTAATTGATAAAGCTCTGCATATGTTGTATAACACAATCATTGCTCCACATTTAATCTATTGTATTGAGGTTTGGGGAAAAGCGTGCAAAACAATTACAAAGCCTGTTTTTATTTTACAAAAGAGAGCTGTAAGAGTAATCACCAGAAAACATTTCAGTCACCCATCAAACACCTTGTTTCTTCAGCTAAATTTATTGAAATTCCAGGAATTGGTAGAATATAGTATTTTATCAGTTATGTATAGGGCTCATAATAACACATTACCTTTAAATATCCAAAGAAATTTTATAAAAAGACAAAGTTATTACAATCTCAAAGGGACAGAGATATTCATCAAACCACAATTCAGAACCAGCTTAAAGGGACGGTCTACCTCAATTCAGGGAGTTTGATTGTGGAATGCTCTGGGAGATTTTTATTAATGAAAAGTGCATTATAAATGGAATTCATTATTATTATTATTATTATTATTATTATTATTATTATTATTATTAGTGATGTTAAAAATGCAAAATCAATGTATACATTTAAGAAAAAGGTCAAAAAGGACTTGCTCAAAAACTATATATGATGTAACTTAGTGTGTTTGTGTATTACACTTATGTTGTACTTATGATGTAGCTTAGTGTGTTTGTGTATTACAGTTAGAAAAATTAAGTAGAGTTATTCATTTTGTGATGTAGTTTGTGTATTACAGTTAGAAAATTTAAGTAGAATTATTCATTTTGTGATGTAGTTTGAAGGTTATCATTGGTTGAACAAACTGTGAAATACGGGCCAGAAATAATAAGATTTCATCTTCTTTCTGCTCCCTTCATTTTATCCAACTTGTATTCTTGTATCTGATGAAACTGTCTTGTATTGTTCTTTTGAAAATGAATGAATAAACATCAAATCAAATCAAAACCAGGGTGAGATAATACTATTTGGATTAATCTGTGCAAATTCTATATTTTCTATTCCATATATTTCCGCTAATTTATTTATTTTCCACCCAAATCCGTTTCTGATATTTGTTATATTCCCAACAATCGTCAATTGTCGTTGCTGCAGGATTGTCTTTACTTCCTTTAAGTTTAATCCAGTAAGTTAATGCCAGTTTAGTTCTTCTCATTTCTAACGGAGTTTCACCACTTTCTATAAGTATTGCATTAATTGGGGTTGTCTTTATTGCTCCTGTGCACACACGTAGTGCTCTGGATTGAAGTCTATCTAATTTTTGAAGTGTTGAATTTGCTGCTGCTCCATACACTATGCATCCATAGTCCAACGTCGATCTCATGAGAGCTCTGTATACAGTATATTTAAAAGTGATTGTTTATCTGCTCCCCAGTTATTTCCTGCCACTGCTTTCATTAGATTTATTACTCTTTTACATTTGGTCTCTACCTGATTTAAATGACATGAGTATGAACTGTACAGTCTAACCATAAGCCAAGATATTTAAATTCACTAACCAATTGTATAGGTTGTTCATATAGTAAGAAATGTTCATCTTTTATCTTCTTTTTGTTTGTTATCATCATGTATTTAGTTTTGCTTACAGACAGTTTGAAACCCCATTCATAAGACCAGCTCTCTATTTGATTAATGCTTTTCTAATGCTTTTAACAACATGTGGAACATTTATCCCCCTCATCCATATTGCTCCATCATCCGCATATAGTGCTGATTTGATGCCTCTGTCATGATTTGCAGATATCGTTATATCGTTAATCATTATGTTGAATAAAACTGGACTAATTACACTACCTTGAGGGGTGCCATTTTCCACTTTGAAGACTCTTTATAATTCACCCCCAACTTTAACTCTTATTGACCTATCCTTAAAGAAGCTGGTAATCCAGTTATATCCTCCCGTCTATACCCATTTGTTCTAGTTTTATTAACAGTCCTTCCCTCCACATAGAATCATATGCTTTTTCTATGTCAAAGAATACTATAATCATAATTTCTTTCATTTTCAGTGTTTTTTCAATATCAGTACACACTCTTATTAGAGCATCTACTGTGGACCTGCCAGTTCTAAAACCACATTGATATTTATTTATAAGTTCTCTTTTTTCCAGAACATACTTTAATCTACTAACTAATAGTATATAATCCCATCAGTTTACATAGAACGGATGTTAATGCTATGGGTCTGTAGTTGTCTGCGCATGATGGATCCTTCCCTGGTTTATTAAATGGTAGAATTATGGCTCGTTTCCAACTCTTTGGGACAGTTCCTTCTTCCCATATTTTATTGAACAGTTTTAATATAATATTTAATGTTATTTCTGGAAGATTTCTAAACATAACATAGCATAGGTTATCTTCTCCTGGAGCTGAGTAACCTGTGTCTTTTAACACCATTTTAATTTCTTTCATAGTTATATGGTCATCAAGTGTTGACATGGATTTATTTTTCTTCTGTCCTACATCATTGAATGTTTTGAGTTTTTGTTCTTTCTGCTGTCTGTGAAGTTGTTCCAGATGTTCTCCACTGTGGGTTGCAGCAAACGCCTCACCAAGAGAATCAGCCTTGTCTTTATTTGAAACCATTATCTCTTTATTTTTAATCAGTGCTGGAATTTTAAGTTCACTTCTTTTCCCACTAATTTTCTTAATCATAGTCCACACCTGTTGCAGATTTATTTTATATCCTATTGATGAACAATAATCTCTCCAAGTTTTCTTTTTTGCCTCCTTAATGGTCCTACGTGCTACTGCCCTTTTTCTTTAAAAATCTATAAGATTTTCTCTGTTCATGTTTTTCTGTAAGGTTTTTAGAGCCTTATTTCTCTCTTTAATTGCTTTACTGCAGTCATCTGTCCACCACGGAACAACTTTTGATTTTCTTTTTAAAACTACTTTTGGAATATTTGAGTTTGCTGCATTTAAAATGAGCTCTAATACCTGATTATTGCATTCATTAATGTTCCCTGTAAGAGTAACTAATTTACTATTTTTCTCACAATTAATTTTGAATGTTTCCCAGTTAGCTTTCTTAAAGCACCATCTTGTTGACATAATGTCCTCTTGTTTGATTATTTTGTCATTTATAATTGTACTAATAGGAAAATGATCACTCCCCAATGTAGATTCTCCATTTACATTCCAATCACAGGATTTTGCAAGATTATCTGATACTAAAGTTAAATCTAAATATGAGACCGAACCTTTATTGATATTAAATCTTGTGCCTTGACCATTATTGAGACAAACTAGTGATCTTTCATCCATCATTTCTTCAATGATGTTTCCATTACTGTCTGTTTTGCTACTACCCAGTAAGTTATTGTGTGCATTAAAATCCCTGCACCATATTTCTCTCCTGTTTATCTCTCCGGATATTTTCTTAAATACCTCACTGTCTAGATTTTTACATTATAAAAATTATGTATCTGGATATGTCCAATTCTTTTTAAGTTGTATATTTCTATGCTACATTCATTTAGTGTTGAATGGTGGATTTCCTTATATGCTATTCCATCCTTGATAAATGTTGCACACCCTCCTCCACTGCTTCCAGTACTTCTGTCTTTCCTTATTGTACTATATCCATGAATTCTAAAGTCTAAATGGGGTTTTAACCATGTTTCCTGTACACATATAATATCTGGTAGTGTTTCTAACTGGTATATGTATTTTTTAAGTTCTTGACCATTAGCTATCAAGCTCCTAGCATTCCATTGGAGAATATGAAAAACCATTCCTATTCCGTTCCTTGTCCATTTCCTGTCGGTTCAACTGTTGTTAATAGTGTGTGGATCTGGTCTGCTTGTATTTCTTTAATATCAAGAAACCTTCCTGCTGCGTCCACAATGGATTTTATTTTATCACTTTTCTTTTTCATTTGTATTGTTACGTTAACGATATGACAGATAAATGCAAGAAACTTCTCCTTTTACACTATCATTGATTTTTCATCTATTTTACATTTGTGATTGCATGTGGTATGTTCTGGTGCTGGTGGTATCGGTGACTTCGTCTGGTTCTTCTGACTATCATTTACGCTTTGCACCTTTCTCTGGATAATTTCTTCATTACGCACTTCTTTCGTTTCAACTATTCTCACCCTCTTCAGTGCTTCAGCGTGTGGCATGGAGGCTGCACAGTTGAAGAGAGGAAAGCTCTGCAGAGAGTGGTGAAGGCTGCACAGAAGTCTGTTGGAGTCAGTCTCCCCACAATCACAGACATTTATACCTCCAGATGCAGGAAAAGAGCCACCTGCATCATGAAAGACCTCACTCATCCAGCACACTCACTCTTTGCCCCACTCCCCTCAGGACGGAGGTTGAGGAGCATCAAGTGTAGAACCACTAGACTGAGGAACAGCTTCTACCCTGAGGCTGTTAGACTCATGAATAAATAAAAATAAAATAAAAAATAAACACTGCAAAATATCACATCATACTGATGCTGATCTGTTTTCTTGTTGCTGTGTTCATCTGTGTTCATCTGTGACCATCTGCTCATACAAACTCATGTTCGTGCTGCTGTTTATTCCCACTATATTAGGCTTAGTGTATTACTAGTTGATGTTTTTCTTAGTTAATTCTAGATGTTATTACTGTTTTTCTCTTTCATTTGTTGTTGGATGTAACTGGGACCTCGTGTACATAATCTCGTTTTCATCACATGTACCACATGCGGTGCAAATGACAATAAAGACTCTCTGACTCTGACTCTGACTCTGATACTCTCTCTGTTATTTGTGTTATTTCTGAACTCGTCAGAGGTTATATACCGCCACCAACTGGATGGGAAAGTTATGTCTTAGATCAATTAATTTCACTCGTTTGAATTTTCATTCATTCAACCTTTATTTACAGGTTAGTCCCATTCAGCCCGGGGACTCATTTACAAGAGAGGCCTGATTTTAACAAAAATGATGAAAACAGTAGACATCAAAGACAACAGTAGACAATCATAAAATAAAGCATACAAATTAAGAAGAACAAATTAAGGAAAATAGTACTAAAATGAAACGAAAACAGTTAGATTGTGAAGCGATGTAGAATACTAAAAATGAATGAGAGCATTATGACCAAATATAGATTGGTATATAACCAAAATACATTATGGCAAATGGTATCCCGAAGACCCTCAGTGCGGACCGTACTTGGCAAAAAGGCCTTCTCTTACTCAAGATGTTCTCAACAAATTCTATGCATGCTTTGAAGAGCCGAACAGACTACCCAGCA
>JBBPBX010097167.1:0-12905 GCA_038048925.1 Garcialebias charrua
GTGAGGTTAGCTGCAGGATTTTGCAACAAGTCCTCACTCCAGCCTCTCCAGTAACGGGTTTTTTAACTTTTATCCTTGCACACGAGTATTACCCGATATGTCTCAAGATTAGTTAGAATTAAGGCTGAGACGAGGTAAATTCACCCAGACTTGTTCACTGTCTCCGATTTGCAATGTCATATCCTCGTTTCACCCCGCCGATAGCCCGACTTAGCAGAATGGAGTCAGATCGTATCTCACGGAGAAACATGCATTCACGACAGCCTTTACCTCTTTGTAGATAGTTATTGTTATCCGTCTGGTTAGTTTTAGAACCTAGGAAAATAAGGTTCCAGGATATTGTTTTACTCTTTTTGGCTAACACAACCATTTAAAACCTCCAATAATCTTGTTGTTATCTTTGAACCAAGTTTTCCATCATTTAATATCAAGGTGAGTCAAAGGAAAATCCAAATTTGTACGTTTTTATGTTTCTTTATTTAATTGCAGGGGTAACAGCATAAGCACTACTTACTACAGAAAAGATTTAATCAGGTTACATGATTTGCATTTAAGAGAGTTAAGTGATTCACAGCTCACCAAAGATGTCCTCCACACGCTGGGCTTTAATGTGTTTTTAGCTTTAATTGAATTGAGTTCTACTCCAATCAATAATCTGTATAATCTTCTAAAATGTTGGTTTATTCTACAATAATCTGATTCCGATCAAATATGTTTGAATCCATCCAGGTAATCTTGGTGTGTTCCAACTTGTGTTTTTATCTCCACCAGGAAAACTTATTTTAATCCTATCAGGAAATCTTGTCACCTCCAGGTGATGCTGTTGCACTCCAGTCAGAAGTCTGCACTCCAGCAGACTGAACAAATCTTTGTTTAATCCCACATAGGAAAAGCTTGTGTTTTTAATCCTTCAGGAAAAACTTGTTTTGTAATCATCCACTCTAGAAATCTTCATTTAATCCTGTTATTATCCAGTCAGGAAAGCCCGCACTTCCAACAGACTGAATAAGTCTTCGTTGTAATTCCACAGAAAAACTCCAGGTAATTCTGTCGTGTTAAAAATCCCAGTTGTAATCCATCAAAACTGTTCAGGGTTAAAAATCTGGTAATCCTCCTAGGCAAATCAATTATTCCTCAAAAGTGTTATCCATTCAAAGATATTGTAATCCATTCAGTTGTTCTGCGATGCTGATGAACAAGGCCTTCAGAGCAGGCCTGAGGTTAAAATTAGAACATCGTGTTCTCCTGGCTTTTCATCCAAGGTCAGTCAGCTTCTAGCTGGCAGGTCTCACTCCGTGGTCAGACCAGATGACCCGAAAACAATAACTGACTTTCCAATCCTGCAAAATCAGCTTTAATCCATCAAAGATTGTTTTCCAAACATTCAGCTCGCTGCAGCCGCAACGAGCACTCCTTTTGTCCAGGAGAAAAACTCTTTTTGAATTAATCCAATTTTCTTAAAGTATCCAGCAAATTCAACTAATTCCTCATGACTTCAGCATCTTCAACCAGTTGTATTCCATAATTAATGTTGAATCTTATCCAGAAATGTTGTTTTGTTCCACAAAAATATTTCCAGATCAGGAAAAATAGTATTCCACAAAAGAGCGTCTTTTAATCCATCATTGCTCAGTCGAGCTGACGGGAGGCCTTCAGCCGCAGTTAGAAGACGAACAGGGACACTGTGTTCTTCTTATCTTCCCAATTTTCCCAAACATTCAGCTTGCTGCAGTCTGATCTCTCGACGCACAAAACTTCTCTTTAAACTCCTTTTAATCTGTTATGAACAGAAAGGAAAATATCCCTAATTCATTCAGAAGGGAAAAAAAATTGGTTTAATCCATTAATTGAGGTTTATTCCACAGAATTGTTATAAAACAAAAAAATCTTGTAGAAACAAAAATAATTATATCCAGGAAAAATCAGTTACTCCGATAAAAATGTAAAAACATCCATTCACAGCTCCGTTGAGCTTTCAAAGGCCCATTTTGCAGCAGCAGGGAGGACAAAAAAGAACTCCGTGTTCTTTTTAGCTCAAACAAGCTGATAAACCCGTCCGCTTTCAGCGAGAAGATCTCCGCTTTGTTGGTCTCAACCGATTATTTAATCTTCTTGTATAAAAGGAGGCTTTTTTACTGTTATTAATAATTTACTCTTAATATAAATTTAGTTGTGGATTAAACTGGGAATATAACCTACCTTTTTTTGTCAGAAAGTGCCACAAGGGATTTCCAAAAGAATAGGAAATTATTCCATCTCTGAAGCCAGTCCAAATTGTGAAGAAATAAAAAATATTCCAGGCTGAGGGAAAAGGGTCTCTTTGTCCAAAAAGAATCCCTTTTTAGAAAATCCTTATTTCTTCTGTTCGGCTTCCAGAGAGCATCAGTCCATAATCCACAAGAGTTCTTCAAAAGTCCAAAACTCAGCAGCTCAGCAAATTTTCTTCTCTTCCACAGCATTTTTATAGCCCAGAGAGGGGGCTTCAGTTCCCCTCCTCAGAAAGTTACATCATTTTATTATGTTCTGACTGGGCACTGGTGATGTGAAGTCCACACCTCCTGTCCAGCCCTCACCAAACAATGACATAATGTCTCAGCTCTCAGCCCTCCCTCAGCTCATGAACACTCTGGTCACCTTTCACCCAGTTTTACTCAAACTTATACCTACATTTGTCAACTTTGGAAAAACACTCTTTTAACGTGCTATGTAATGTTCAAAACTATATTTTTCAACCCTCAGCAGTGAAGCATCCTTTAGTTTGCTGTGAATCATAAAAGAAAACATAAAATAACATACATTTTACTTCTCAATACATAATTCTGCATATTCAATCAATCACTTAACATCCAGAAAACATTTTGCTTCAATAGAATTCTGTTTCACAAAAGTTCACATTCCCATCTGAAGCTTTTCACTTTTCTTTTGAACCAAGGCCTGACTTTCTCCTGTGTCTCAGCTGTGTTTAAGATAAGAGACCGTGCTCCTCACACTAAAATGTGTGTGTGTGTGTGTGGGTGCGTGTGCTTGAGTGTACTCTGTCTGGTGAGAGGCCTGTTCATGTGCCTGTGTGTGTGTGCGCTAAAGCTGCTGTAGCATGGTTCAAAAATGCTCATTCAAAGATTACATTTTATTTCAATTATCTTTGTTTCAAATGCTTTAAAAACTCTTCATTTTTAACAGGCCTTAAATCACAGAGCTCTGTTTTAAGAGGCCTTCAGCTCATTTGACAACACAGCAAAACACAGCAAAACTAACAGCAGAAAGGTTTGCCTTATCTACTGGACCTAATTCTGTTCAGGCCTCCTGGGCCTGAGTGAGCATGCATATATGACCTTTGCTGTGTGCAGGTAAGGCCTAACTCAATCCCATTCCTTATCGCATAGGGTTAACCAAAATGCCATGCAATACCACAAAGATGGTTTACCAAAATACAGACAAAGCATATAAAAAGTAAAAAACATACATCATGTTTTTCTGCTTATGAGTTTAAAATGCCATATAAATTAAACTAATCTAGGGTTACTGACGGTGTGTTATTACACCCTGCTCTGAGCCCTGTGCCAAAGGCAACTTACCATGTGTGTGTATATGTGTTGTAAAGATCTTTGCAGCAGTATAAGTCTGTTTTCAACCCAAAAGTCCTGCATATTTTGACATCCCCTGCTTGAAAACAGGCGGTACTGCTCAAACAAGTCCTCTAACACTCATCGTGTCATCTGTGTCCCCGCCTGGGACCCCGAGATGTCGTCGACTTGTCGCGCAGGATCCTTGGTGCCTCTGGACCCTGGACTGCTGTTCGCTTTCTCTCAACATCCATCATGGTGTAGTCATCCTGGTCAGTTCCACGTGTGCCGCCCGGCTGAGGTGAGGTCGTCCTCCTCAGGTCATCTCCTCAGGTCATCTCCGGAGATCCTGTAGTGGTCAATGATTCTTCGTTCTCCCTTGTTGATCGAGCATCAGGATCAGCATTCTCACTGGCATGAGGCATCAGTTGTTTCAGCATTCTCCCTGGCTTCAGATATCCTTCAGGCGAGTAGGCAGCCTTGCCATCCACACCTACTGAAGCGGTGGTGTTACAGTAGGTCTTCAAGAATCAGGTCAGACTCTGAGTCAATGGGATCAGCTACTGCTGGTCTGACTGGGATAGCGTCGTCAGGTTCTTCCGGCTTAGCTGGGCCGGTTGTATCAGAACATTGTAAATAAGTAAATAAGTGAAATAAGTAAAGAAGTAAATAAGTAAACTACTAGCAAGAGCCGGGGAGGGTTTTTAAGCGGTGTTGGCTAAAATTATCAATTTCTTTCTGCTTTCGGAATCAAACCTCCTGGGTCGTACTTTGGGACTTTGCTCAGTAGCGTTGATTCTGGCACCGTCTTGTGTTTTACGGTGTGGACAGTCCTGACTTTTGGTTAGGTTTTGATGTTCTCCAGTTCGGTTTCTTCTGATGAAAGGAGGGACTTTGTCACAGTCCAGATGAATATTGCCCCAAAATTCCCAACGAGGAAGTATGGCTTGGCAGCTGTCATCCTTCGGTGGGGCAGGATAAATCACTTCAGCCTTCCAATATCCTTGGTGGCATAATCCCATTAGTGGTCTACAGCCCCAATCACAGTGCCATTCAGGGGTTTCTTTGTCCAGATGAATCCAGTTACATCTCGTTGTCCTTTTTATGTTGTGATGCAGGAGCATTATCCAGGTCACAATTCCTTCAGGCAAAATCAGTAGATTGATTACCTTGAAGTGGGGTTTGTCTGGCCCCGTTAAGTTCTCAGCTTCTACTGCAGACACCCATTCAGGGGTGTTTCCCAGCTGGTACATCCAAGCTGGATAGCCTGCTAGTCTTACTCTTTCCCAGGTCTTGGTAAGATTTTCAACAGTTTCATTTCTGTCCCATGGTACGAAGATGTCTCTTTGCGTGGTTTCCCAGCAGGTCATGTTTGCATATTTGGATCTCCCATGGGAGACTTTTACATGCGTTAGGCTCCATGGTCTGATTCCGGCTTGATACAAAATAACCAACAACATAACTAAGCCTATTAACACTACGAATCCCCGCAGCAGGGTTCGTAGACAAGTTGCTTTATCCATTCTCATAATCCTTAAACAGTCCTTAGGTCGGTTAGGGGTCGCCATATCTTCATAGATTTGTGGTACATCTTCATAGATGTGTGGATCTTCTTCATTGATGTGTGGATCTGCATCGCTGTTTGAATCATCTCGACTTAGTCTACTTTCCAGACTTGTCATGTTGAGAGAGTTTCTTTTCAAAGACTTTGCTTCTTTTAGCTCTGGGCTTCCTCCTCGAGCGCCTGTGAGTTGTGGTCACTCGATCTTTGAGGAGCTCCAGATATAGTGGAGAGGGGTGTGGCCATCCAGGTTGCAATCTTTACCATACCCACTTCCACCGAATCACCAGCCATTCGGTAGGTTCAGGCTGGGGTCCTTCCAGGTGCCATTTCTGTTGGGGTTTGGGTCCCCATTTCAATCTGATACTTATTCCTTTTATCGTCATGTAGACCACATTAAATATCCATGGTGAGGTTGGAGGACAAGGCTTAAGGTGATATTCTTCTTGAGGTTCATCCAAATGAGACTTTCTGGTATTTTCGGCGATCGGTCTTGAGTCTATTATGTCTTTCTCTGTCACTGCTCTTCTATGGGGTTCTGCATGTTGCATGGTGTGAGCTGGTCAACCATCTGCCGGCGTTCCAGGTTGCCAATGTGGTCGCTTTTGACTCTCACTGGGACCTGGCCCTCTTTTCCTTTCACACGTCCTTTGTACAGTTCCACGCAGAGAGGAGATGGGTGTGGCAATTCTGGTCTCAACCCTCTCCACACCCACTTCCATTGGTAGACCCCCCAACATGCAGGTTCAAGCTGAGGGCCTTGCAGCCCACAAAAAGGTTCGTCAGATGGGTCCTCACCTCTTCGACGCTGTTCCTCCGCCTCCCCCAGTCTCTGTCTGAACATTTCCCTGGATCTTCTTCCATATTGCACATAGTGTTCACCCCATTCTTCCAACGCTGTTACCGTACTGACAAGTGGATGTCCTCTGTACGATACAGTCATCCTGTAAGCCATTCGTACCGGGTACTCTTCCCAATCGTTGATGGGCGTGCAGACTCGATCACACAGCATTCGTAGGGGCAGCTCAGTGTTTTCAACCACTATTTTGTTTGGGTTAGTTTCCCGGTTGTAGATGCTTATTTTCATGGCACGGCTTGTTGTCCAAACCTCCAACTCCCCTATGGAGATCTCGCAGAAATGTGTTTGATGTGGCTCTCTGTAATTATGGCCCCATCTGATTTTGAATTGCTTTCCGAGTACTTCTAAATAGACAACATTGAAGATCCACGGTGTCCCCATTGGGCTGGGGTTGTATGACATTCCCCATGAGTCTTTTGTTACTGCGTAGTCAGGGATACCTCTAAGAGACCCTTTAGTTAGGTCTTTGTTCCTGTAGAACATTATACATGAGCAGTAGTAGTTTTTGGTTCTGTTAAAGTTTAGGGTGTAATCTTTTCTGGGACGGTCTAACTTTACTAGTTCTTTCCGTACAATTAGAGCTGGTTGATACGGTCCTGTCCTGGATCGTTGAATCAGCAAATTCCACACATAAGTGGGTGCCCCGTCCTCTGAGTCTGAGTCATTGTAAAGCGGGTCTCTGTCCCAGGACCAGCATGTTTCAATGATTTTTGCAGATTTTATATTATCCTTCCCTTTCCAAATATAATTTGGACACCTTATGACTTGATTTAATGATTCTCTACCTTTTCTCCTGCGATGAGATCCCTTGATGATTCTAGCGCCCCGTCGTTCAGTTTTTAGTTGTCCATTTCCTTGTTCATGTGCTTCCATTCCCTCAGAAATGTCTTGCTGGCCCAAGCGTTCAGCACACTTAGCTTTTTCTCTGTTTAACTGGGTTGGGACTTTTCTGTGTCTTCTTTATTGTCTTTGATCAGCTGTATCGTAGCTCCCACCGAGTACACTCCCTTGTATGGTGCCACGACCATCTGTACCGAGACTTTAATCCACTGGGTGGAGTCAGGTCTTATGGGCGTGTCTACCCTTTGTGCAGCTGTTCTGGGAATCTGCAGCATCCTCGTTTGACAATTTACATAGTACTTCACCATAGTCCCCTCCCATTCACAGGTACAATCTTTTGGGCCTATTTCACTCAATTCCCATTGTGTGAAGATCATTACTCTTGGTAAAACTGTGGTCCTAGTTTTCCCACAAATAAAGGTATCCACCTTTACTGGCTTCAGTTGTACTCCCGTACATCTTTTCTTTTCACCTCAGTTCTGAGGGGTTTAATTTTTAATCTTTATATTTTCCCTTCGCCTCAGGTTCTTCGCCTCAGAGGGGATAATTTCTTCATCTTTGTTCTTCACCTCAGATTTGAGGGGCTAATCTTTTCGTCTTTTATCTTCACCTCAAGTTTTGAGGGGCCTAACTTCTCCTGGTCCTTCCCACCAAATGGGTAGGCCAGTAGGTTCCATGTTGACTTCACAGCTGTTTTACAGCTTGTTCCACTTCATCATTTCGCATTCTGCTGACAGGTATCTTCTCTTGGCGTACTCCAAGGTCTTCAGAGCCCTACCTGCCCAAAAGCTCTGAGGTTGTTCTTCTTAAGATAACTCCCCCGCATATAGTGGCCATTCTACGATAGGGGAGCATGGTACTTGGTTCATTGGCCATAATCCGGTTTCTGGTTTGAATTAGCTAGGAATTGGCTACAGTTGCTCTATTTATTGGATTCCCTGCTTTTGTTAACACAACCGTGTTATTGTCTAATATTCTCATCACTTTGTCTGTGGCGTTCCATTTGTGCTCCACTGCAACTGCTGATGGGTGATCCTGTGCTCTGACCCACACCTTTTGTCCAACCTCAAATGAAGTGTTGGAGGCTGGTTGTTCCTCTTTAACCTTGAGGCCCCGCTACTGTCCAGCGTGTTAAATTGACGTTGGTTAAGCTCCTCACCGGGGGAGGGTCTTCCAGCTCAACGCCTGTCATTCAAGGCTTGTCCTACTTCCACAGTTATAGTGCATTCCTTGGTATTAGCATGTTTAGCTAATCCAATGTGTTGGCTAAACCTATGGCTCTTTCTTTCTTTCTTTCAACTGTGCTGGCTTGAGTTGTGGGGGGCAGTGAGAAAACGCATCACCCCAAAAGTCTGACACTAGTGATCCACTTGTACGTTGTGACAGTGTGTCCCATCATCAGCTCTCAGTTCCTTTGGAAAGCCCAACGACCCACAGAATCGTTTCAGCATGATAGCAACACCGTTGCCTTCTTGTTTTTCTTACTGTTAACAAGTGCCACCCGTGACACCTGCCAGTTTGTTCATCCACTAGGTGCCTGCATCGTCCTGAGTTTGTATTGACCAAATACCACACAGTCATGCAGCACCTTGTGAATTTGCTTCATGGGAATCCAGAGCTCCTGACTCTCCAACTCCTTACGTGTAGGTTGTACGCCCGTATGACCTAGCCCTTCATGCACGCCACGCACAACCTCTAACACGTACTCCTGTGGGACCCTCGGCCCGCCGGGGTTTGTTCCCACTCTCGATCCCGACAAAAACGATCTTTCTCTGTTGCACATAAGATCCACTTCTTCATTCCTCTGCTAATAGTCTCCTTCTTTAGCATGGAATCTTCGAATCTAGCCACAGAGTCCAACTTAATAATCTGCTTCAACTTCTCTTTCCCAGCCTGGGAGAAGTCGCTCTCATTCATTCTTTGTTCTGTTACATTGGGGATATTTTCACAGGTTTTTGTACGGTCCTGTTTGCCAATTGAACTATAAGATGTCTTACTGCTTTCAGGTTTATGCGGGTCTTAGACACCTCTGCCCCAGAGACTATTAGGTAAGGTTTTCCATCCACTTTGGCATAGATTTCGACACGTCCTAATAATGTTTATCAAGGGTGACCCGCAACCTGTCGACCATTATTCAGCTGGTCCCCTATCCCTTCTCAGTCGGAATTCACGAAGGGCCTTTCTTTCATCAGGGGTCATTTTAGCATAGTCTTTTGAGGGCACATAGTCGCCCCATCTTCGAGGTGTTGTGTTAGCTGCCTCGGCTTGAAATCTCCTTTGTTGTTGGGGAGCCCTAGGGGCTGCTTTTTTCTTTCTTGGGTTTTGTGTCATCCCGTTTTTTCTCTTTCCATCCCAACACTGTTGGTCAAGGTCACAAGACCCTACTGCTTGATCGATCTTGAGGACCAAGGTCTCACCAGGCATCCCAATGAAGGTCACTTCTCTCTTACTTCCCCTTACTACCACTCTCAGAGCCCCAACATCTCCTTCTCGAGGAACTATTTGTCCGAGTCGATTCCAGACTGATGTGGGGTGTTGTCCTTGATCCACACCTTTTCTTGCCTGTTGGATTTGAGAATCCTCCGTCGTGGTAGTAGATACCAGCTCAGGTTTTGGTTCAGTTGGATCGTTCATGTTGGACTGGTCCACCAGTCCTACTGGTGCCACTCCCGTGGCCATTCTTCGTTTTTGCCGTCTCGAGTTGTCTGTTCCTCAGAGCCTCCCGGACTCTATACCTTGCGCTTCGGATGGGAACAGACTGTCTGCTTAACTTACCGTTTGAACCATGGTCAGTAGTCCTTAGTAAGCCCCACTTACCCCACCACTGCCTAGTAGTATAGGGGTACTTAGCTGGTAGCTAGTCCTGCCGTGCTACAACTCCTCTACCCTAGGAGAGTTGTGGTTTGGCGCTCGGTCAGTCCACTGACGCACGCCTTGGTATCTTGAGTTCTTTATGCTTTAAGCACGTTGGGCGCCATGTTAATTCTACGTGAGTGAGGTTAGCTGCAGGATTTTGCAACAAGTCCTCACTCCAGCCTCTCCAGTAACGGGTTTTTTAACTTTTATCCTTGCACACGAGTATTACCCGATATGTCTCAAGATTAGTTAGAATTAAGGCTGAGACGAGGTAAATTCACCCAGACTTGTTCACTGTCTCCGATTTGCAATGTCATATCCTCGTTTCACCCCGCCGATAGCCCGACTTAGCAGAATGGAGTCAGATCGTATCTCACGGAGAAACATGCATTCACGACAGCCTTTACCTCTTTGTAGATAGTTATTGTTATCCGTCTGGTTAGTTTTAGAACCTAGGAAAATAAGGTTCCAGGATATTGTTTTACTCTTTTTGGCTAACACAACCATTTAAAACCTCCAATAATCTTGTTGTTATCTTTGAACCAAGTTTTCCATCATTTAATATCAAGGTGAGTCAAAGGAAAATCCAAATTTGTACGTTTTTATGTTTCTTTATTTAATTGCAGGGGTAACAGCATAAGCACTACTTACTACAGAAAAGATTTAATCAGGTTACATGATTTGCATTTAAGAGAGTTAAGTGATTCACAGCTCACCAAAGATGTCCTCCACACGCTGGGCTTTAATGTGTTTTTAGCTTTAATTGAATTGAGTTCTACTCCAATCAATAATCTGTATAATCTTCTAAAATGTTGGTTTATTCTACAATAATCTGATTCCGATCAAATATGTTTGATCCATCCAGGTAATCTTGGTGTGTTCCAACTTATGTTTTTATCTCCACCAGGAAAACTTATTTTAATCCTATCAGGAAATCTTGTCACCTCCAGGTGATGCTGTTGCACTCCAGTCAGAAGTCTGCACTCCAGCAGACTGAACAAATCTTTGTTTAATCCCACATAGGAAAAGCTTGTGTTTTTAATCCTTCAGGAAAAACTTGTTTTGTAATCATCCACTCTAGAAATCTTCATTTAATCCTGTTATTATCCAGTCAGGAAAGCCCGCACTTCCAACAGACTGAATAAGTCTTCGTTGTAATTCCACAGAAAAACTCCAGGTAATTCTGTCGTGTTAAAAATCCCAGTTGTAATCCATCAAAACTGTTCAGGGTTAAAAATCTGGTAATCCTCCTAGGCAAATCAATTATTCCTCAAAAGTGTTATCCATTCAAAGATATTGTAATCCATTCAGTTGTTCTGCGATGCTGATGAAC
This sequence comes from Garcialebias charrua, assembly GCA_038048925.1. NCBI lineage: Eukaryota > Metazoa > Chordata > Actinopteri > Cyprinodontiformes > Rivulidae > Garcialebias > Garcialebias charrua. The sequence continues at coordinate 11,013 of JBBPBX010097167.1, forward strand.
AAGGCCTTCAGAGCAGGCCTGAGGTTAAAATTAGAACATCGTGTTCTCCTGGCTTTTCATCCAAGGTCAGTCAGCTTCTAGCTGGCAGGTCTCACTCCGTGGTCAGACCAGATGACCCGAAAACAATAACTGACTTTCCAATCCTGCAAAATCAGCTTTAATCCATCAAAGATTGTTTTCCAAACATTCAGCTCGCTGCAGCCGCAACGAGCACTCCTTTTGTCCAGGAGAAAAACTCTTTTTGAATTAATCCAATTTTCTTAAAGTATCCAGCAAATTCAACTAATTCCTCATGACTTCAGCATCTTCAACCAGTTGTATTCCATAATTAATGTTGAATCTTATCCAGAAATGTTGTTTTGTTCCACAAAAATATTTCCAGATCAGGAAAAATAGTATTCCACAAAAGAGCGTCTTTTAATCCATCATTGCTCAGTCGAGCTGACGGGAGGCCTTCAGCCGCAGTTAGAAGACGAACAGGGACACTGTGTTCTTCTTATCTTCCCAATTTTCCCAAACATTCAGCTTGCTGCAGTCTGATCTCTCGACGCACAAAACTTCTCTTTAAACTCCTTTTAATCTGTTATGAACAGAAAGGAAAATATCCCTAATTCATTCAGAAGGGAAAAAAAATTGGTTTAATCCATTAATTGAGGTTTATTCCACAGAATTGTTATAAAACAAAAAAATCTTGTAGAAACAAAAATAATTATATCCAGGAAAAATCAGTTACTCCGATAAAAATGTAAAAACATCCATTCACAGCTCCGTTGAGCTTTCAAAGGCCCATTTTGCAGCAGCAGGGAGGACAAAAAAGAACTCCGTGTTCTTTTTAGCTCAAACAAGCTGATAAACCCGTCCGCTTTCAGCGAGAAGATCTCCGCTTTGTTGGTCTCAACCGATTATTTAATCTTCTTGTATAAAAGGAGGCTTTTTTACTGTTATTAATAATTTACTCTTAATATAAATTTAGTTGTGGATTAAACTGGGAATATAACCTACCTTTTTTTGTCAGAAAGTGCCACAAGGGATTTCCAAAAGAATAGGAAATTATTCCATCTCTGAAGCCAGTCCAAATTGTGAAGAAATAAAAAATATTCCAGGCTGAGGGAAAAGGGTCTCTTTGTCCAAAAAGAATCCCTTTTTAGAAAATCCTTATTTCTTCTGTTCGGCTTCCAGAGAGCATCAGTCCATAATCCACAAGAGTTCTTCAAAAGTCCAAAACTCAGCAGCTCAGCAAATTTTCTTCTCTTCCACAGCATTTTTATAGCCCAGAGAGGGGGCTTCAGTTCCCCTCCTCAGAAAGTTACATCATTTTATTATGTTCTGACTGGGCACTGGTGATGTGAAGTCCACACCTCCTGTCCAGCCCTCACCAAACAATGACATAATGTCTCAGCTCTCAGCCCTCCCTCAGCTCATGAACACTCTGGTCACCTTTCACCCAGTTTTACTCAAACTTATACCTACATTTGTCAACTTTGGAAAAACACTCTTTTAACGTGCTATGTAATGTTCAAAACTATATTTTTCAACCCTCAGCAGTGAAGCATCCTTTAGTTTGCTGTGAATCATAAAAGAAAACATAAAATAACATACATTTTACTTCTCAATACATAATTCTGCATATTCAATCAATCACTTAACATCCAGAAAACATTTTGCTTCAATAGAATTCTGTTTCACAAAAGTTCACATTCCCATCTGAAGCTTTTCACTTTTCTTTTGAACCAAGGCCTGACTTTCTCCTGTGTCTCAGCTGTGTTTAAGATAAGAGACCGTGCTCCTCACACTAAAATGTGTGTGTGTGTGTGTGGGTGCGTGTGCTTGAGTGTACTCTGTCTGGTGAGAGGCCTGTTCATGTGCCTGTGTGTGTGTGCGCTAAAGCTGCTG
>JBBPBX010097168.1:0-12905 GCA_038048925.1 Garcialebias charrua
TTTGCTTTTGCCCAGCAAAACCTGGAAAGATCTGCTGAGGGACGCAAGGCGTACTATGACCAGAAGGCTTCTCACGATGAACTCCAAGTGGGAGACAGAGTCTGGTACTATACGTTTGCCCGTGCAACCGGGAAAGGAGAGTCCGGGACCGGTACTCTCACCCGCAAACTAATGCCCAGGTGGACGGGACCCCATTTGATAACAGATAAAGTGTCCTCAGTTGTCTACGGAATCAAAATCAGCAAAGGTCGCAAACGGCCAATTGTTAAGTGGGTACATCGAAATCAGATCAAACCTTTTGAGGTGTTCAATGACTCCGCAAACGACAAAGATCTAACAAACTCACCGACTTCTTAGGAAAATAAGGTCATCCAAACGCAAGATAGTAAATAAACTAAACAGTTTAAACTATATTTGTTGCGAAAAGAAACCGTTCCAACTAGAACTTAGAAACGCTAAGCATAAAACCCACAACAAAAAACTAACCTTAACAACCGTTTAAATCTGCAGGATTTAATTGACATAGGTTATAAAGCTAAGAACTATTTTTCTTATGTGTGACACGTTGGAATCTGACGACCAGAGTGAGTTTGATGTAGTGTAACGTTGTTTTTTAGTTGCTTAATAGGCTAACAAAAAAATAAAATAACATAAACCGCAGAAATGACTCCAAATCCGCCCAAATTATCCCCACCCGCCCAAAGCAATTTCTATCCACAAAAGTCAGAATGAAATCCGCCCAATCTGGCAACACTGGTATCTTTCCTCCTGTCCATCACATCTCAAGTGAATGATAAATCCAATCACGGTACTAGTACACAGTGGTGGGAGCTTTTTGGAGGGAGGCAACATGTGTTTTATTATGGGGAGAGGCGGGGGTGGGGCAATGAGGAGAACCAGAGGCAGAAAATAGAAGATTCTTTTTTCTGAGCGACAGTTTGTTTTTTTTGTTTTTTTGTCGGGGTTCGTGGATAGTGGGAAACGGAGAGAACTTTTTTCTTTTCTTTCTGACTAGCGGTATAAATGGGGTTTTAATCAGATATACATAGCACAGAAAGTAAAATATGTGAACAAAATATTGGTGGGGACTGTCCCCTACAGGTCAAGATTGGTGGGGACATGTCCATACCAGTCCTTCATGAAATTACGCCACTGCTAAAATAATAATATGAAAGTCATTGTTCATAGAGAAGCCTGATCACTCCAGGGATGGATGAGTTTTTTGGTCTGTTTGTTCTAATCTGGGCTACAGATACCTGCGTCCAGATGGAAGCAGCCTGAACTCACCATGGAGTGGATGAACAGGATCTGCCAGAATCAGCCTGGCCTTGTTCACTGACCTCACCTTGTCAATGAGTTTCTGTAGGTTAGTGAGGTTCTGTAGGTTAGTGAGGTTCTGTAGGTCAATGAGGTTCTGTAGGTCAGTGAGGTTCTGTAGGTCAGTGAGGTTCTGTAGGTCAGTGAGGTTCTGTAGGTCAGTGAGGTTCTGTAGGTCAATGAGGTTCTGTAGGTCAGTGAGGTTCTGTAGGTCAGTGAGGTTCTGTAGGTCAATGAGGTTCTGTAGGTCAATGAGGTTCTGTAGGTCAGTGAGGTTCTGTAGGTCAATGAGGTTCTGTAGGTCAGTGAGGTTCTGTAGGTCAGTGAGGTTCTGTAGGTCAATGAGGTTCTGTAGGTCAGTGAGGTTCTGTAGGTCAATGAGGTTCTGTAGGTCAATGAGGTTCTGTAGGTCAATGAGGTTCTGTAGGTCAGTGAGGTTCTGTAGGTCAGTGAGGTTCTGTAGGTCAATGAGGTTCTGTAGGTCATTCTGTAGGTCAGTGAGGTTCTGTAGGTCAATGAGGTTCTGTAGGTCAGTGAGGTTCTGTAGGTCAGTGAGGTTCTGTAGGTCAGTGAGGTTCTGTAGGTCAGTGAGGTTCTGTAGGTCAGTGAGGTTCTGTAGGTCAGTGAGGTTCTGTAGGTCAGTGAGGTTCTGTAGGTCAGTGAGGTTCTGTAGGTCAGTGAGGTTCTGTAGGTCAGTGAGGTTCTGTAGGTCAGTGAGGTTCTGTAGGTCAGTGAGGTTCTGTAGGTCAGTGAGGTTCTGTAGGTCAGTGAGGTTCTGTAGGTCAGTGAGGTTCTGTAGGTCAGTGAGGTTCTGTAGGTCAGTGAGGTTCTGTAGGTCAGTGAGGTTCTGTAGGTCAGTGAGGTTCTGTAGGTCAGTGAGGTTCTGTAGGTCAGTGAGGTTCTGTAGGTCAGTGAGGTTCTGTAGGTCAGTGAGGTTCTGTAGGTCAGTGAGGTTCTGTAGGTCAGTGAGGTTCTGTAGGTCAGTGAGGTTCTGTAGGTCAGTGAGGTTCTGTAGGTCAGTGAGGTTCTGTAGGTCAGTGAGGTTCTGTAGGTCAGTGAGGTTCTGTAGGTCAGTGAGGTTCTGTAGGTCAGTGAGGTTCTGTAGGTCAGTGAGGTTCTGTAGGTCAGTGAGGTTCTGTAGGTCAGTGAGGTTCTGTAGGTCAGTGAGGTTCTGTAGGTCAGTGAGGTTCTGTAGGTCAGTGAGGTTCTGTAGGTCAGTGAGGTTCTGTAGGTCAGTGAGGTTCTGTAGGTCAGTGAGGTTCTGTAGGTCAGTGAGGTTCTGTAGGTCAGTGAGGTTCTGTAGGTCAGTGAGGTTCTGTAGGTCAGTGAGGTTCTGTAGGTCAGTGAGGTTCTGTAGGTCAGAGAGGTTCTGTAGGTCAGTGAGGTTCTGTAGGTCAGTGAGGTTCTGTAGGTCAGTGAGGTTCTGTAGGTCAGAGAGGTTCTGTAGGTCAGAGGTTCTGTAGGTCAGTGAGGTTCTGTAGGTCAGTGAGGTTCTGTAGGTCAGAGAGGTTCTGTAGGTCAGTGAGGTTCTGTAGGTCAGTGAGGTTCTGTAGGTCAGAGAGGTTCTGTAGGTCAGAGAGGTTCTGTAGGTCAGTGAGGTTCTGTAGGTCAGTGAGGTTCTGTAGGTCAGAGAGGTTCTGTAGGTCAGTGAGGTTCTGTAGGTCAGAGGTTCTGTAGGTCAGAGGTTCTGTAGGTCAGTGAGGTTCTGTAGGTCAGAGAGGTTCTGTAGGTCAGAGAGGTTCTGTAGGTCAGTGAGGTTCTGTAGGTCAGTGAGGTTCTGTAGGTCAGTGAGGTTCTGTAGGTCAGTGAGGTTCTGTAGGTCAGTGAGGTTCTGTAGGTCAGTGAGGTTCTGTAGGTCAGTGAGGTTCTGTAGGTCAGAGAGGTTCTGTAGGTCAGTGAGGTTCTGTAGGTCAGTGAGGTTCTGTAGGTCAGTGAGGTTCTGTAGGTCAGTGAGGTTCTGTAGGTCAGTGAGGTTCTGTAGGTCAGTGAGGTTCTGTAGGTCAGTGAGGTTCTGTAGGTCAGTGAGGTTCTGTAGGTCAGTGAGGTTCTGTAGGTCAGTGAGGTTCTGTAGGTCAGTGAGGTTCTGTAGGTCAGTGAGGTTCTGTAGGTCAGTGAGGTTCTGTAGGTCAGTGAGGTTCTGTAGGTCAGTGAGGTTCTGTAGGTCAGTGAGGTTCTGTAGGTCAGTGAGGTTCTGTAGGTCAGTGAGGTTCTGTAGGTCAGTGAGGTTCTGTAGGTCAGTGAGGTTCTGTAGGTCAGTGAGGTTCTGTAGGTCAGTGAGGTTCTGTAGGTCAGTGAGGTTCTGTAGGTCAGTGAGGTTCTGTAGGTCAGTGAGGTTCTGTAGGTCAGTGAGGTTCTGTAGGTCAGTGAGGTTCTGTAGGTCAGTGAGGTTCTGTAGGTCAGTGAGGTTCTGTAGGTCAGTGAGGTTCTGTAGGTCAGAGAGGTTCTGTAGGTCAGTGAGGTTCTGTAGGTCAGTGAGGTTCTGTAGGTCAGAGAGGTTCTGTAGGTCAGTGAGGTTCTGTAGGTCAGTGAGGTTCTGTAGGTCAGTGAGGTTCTGTAGGTCAGTGAGGTTCTGTAGGTCAGTGAGGTTCTGTAGGTCAGTGAGGTTCTGTAGGTCAGTGAGGTTCTGTAGGTCAGTGAGGTTCTGTAGGTCAGTGAGGTTCTGTAGGTCAGTGAGGTTCTGTAGGTCAGTGAGGTTCTGTAGGTCAGTGAGGTTCTGTAGGTCAGTGAGGTTCTGTAGGTCAGTGAGGTTCTGTAGGTCAGTGAGGTTCTGTAGGTCAGTGAGGTTCTGTAGGTCAGTGAGGTTCTGTAGGTCAGTGAGGTTCTGTAGGTCAGTGAGGTTCTGTAGGTCAGTGAGGTTCTGTAGGTCAGTGAGGTTCTGTAGGTCAGTGAGGTTCTGTAGGTCAGTGAGGTTCTGTAGGTCAGTGAGGTTCTGTAGGTCAGTGAGGTTCTGTAGGTCAGTGAGGTTCTGTAGGTCAGTGAGGTTCTGTAGGTCAGTGAGGTTCTGTAGGTCAGTGAGGTTCTGTAGGTCAGTGAGGTTCTGTAGGTCAGTGAGGTTCTGTAGGTCAGTGAGGTTCTGTAGGTCAGAGAGGTTCTGTAGGTCAGTGAGGTTCTGTAGGTCAGTGAGGTTCTGTAGGTCAGTGAGGTTCTGTAGGTCAGTGAGGTTCTGTAGGTCAGTGAGGTTCTGTAGGTCAGTGAGGTTCTGTAGGTCAGTGAGGTTCTGTAGGTCAGAGAGGTTCTGTAGGTCAGAGAGGTTCTGTAGGTCAGTGAGGTTCTGTAGGTCAGAGAGGTTCTGTAGGTCAGAGAGGTTCTGTAGGTCAGAGAGGTTCTGTAGGTCAGTGAGGTTCTGTAGGTCAGTGAGGTTCTGTAGGTCAGAGAGGTTCTGTAGGTCAGTGAGGTTCTGTAGGTCAGAGAGGTTCTGTAGGTCAGAGAGGTTCTGTAGGTCAGTGAGGTTCTGTAGGTCAGTGAGGTTCTGTAGGTCAGAGAGGTTCTGTAGGTCAGTGAGGTTCTGTAGGTCAGAGAGGTTCTGTAGGTCAGTGAGGTTCTGTAGGTCAGTGAGGTTCTGTAGGTCAGTGAGGTTCTGTAGGTCAGTGAGGTTCTGTAGGTCAGTGAGGTTCTGTAGGTCAGTGAGGTTCTGTAGGTCAGTGAGGTTCTGTAGGTCAGTGAGGTTCTGTAGGTCAGTGAGGTTCTGTAGGTCAGTGAGGTTCTGTAGGTCAGTGAGGTTCTGTAGGTCAGTGAGGTTCTGTAGGTCAGTGAGGTTCTGTAGGTCAGTGAGGTTCTGTAGGTCAGTGAGGTTCTGTAGGTCAGTGAGGTTCTGTAGGTCAGTGAGGTTCTGTAGGTCAGTGAGGTTCTGTAGGTCAGTGAGGTTCTGTAGGTCAGAGAGGTTCTGTAGGTCAGAGAGGTTCTGTAGGTCAGTGAGGTTCTGTAGGTCAGTGAGGTTCTGTAGGTCAGTGAGGTTCTGTAGGTCAGTGAGGTTCTGTAGGTCAGTGAGGTTCTGTAGGTCAGTGAGGTTCTGTAGGTCAGTGAGGTTCTGTAGGTCAGTGAGGTTCTGTAGGTCAGTGAGGTTCTGTAGGTCAGTGAGGTTCTGTAGGTCAGAGAGGTTCTGTAGGTCAGTGAGGTTCTGTAGGTCAGTGAGGTTCTGTAGGTCAGTGAGGTTCTGTAGGTCAGTGAGGTTCTGTAGGTCAGTGAGGTTCTGTAGGTCAGTGAGGTTCTGTAGGTCAGTGAGGTTCTGTAGGTCAGAGAGGTTCTGTAGGTCAGTGAGGTTCTGTAGGTCAGTGAGGTTCTGTAGGTCAGTGAGGTTCTGTAGGTCAGTGAGGTTCTGTAGGTCAGTGAGGTTCTGTAGGTCAGAGAGGTTCTGTAGGTCAGTGAGGTTCTGTAGGTCAGTGAGGTTCTGTAGGTCAGGAGGTTCTGTAGGTCAGTGAGGTTCTGTAGGTCAGAGAGGTTCTGTAGGTCAGAGAGGTTCTGTAGGTCAGTGAGGTTCTGTAGGTCAGTGAGGTTCTGTAGGTCAGTGAGGTTCTGTAGGTCAGTGAGGTTCTGTAGGTCAGAGAGGTTCTGTAGGTCAGAGAGGTTCTGTAGGTCAGTGAGGTTCTGTAGGTCAGTGAGGTTCTGTAGGTCAGAGAGGTTCTGTAGGTCAGTGAGGTTCTGTAGGTCAGAGAGGTTCTGTAGGTCAGTGAGGTTCTGTAGGTCAGTGAGGTTCTGTAGGTCAGAGAGGTTCTGTAGGTCAGAGAGGTTCTGTAGGTCAGTGAGGTTCTGTAGGTCAGAGAGGTTCTGTAGGTCAGAGAGGTTCTGTAGGTCAGTGAGGTTCTGTAGGTCAGTGAGGTTCTGTAGGTCAGTGAGGTTCTGTAGGTCAGTGAGGTTCTGTAGGTCAGTGAGGTTCTGTAGGTCAGTGAGGTTCTGTAGGTCAGTGAGGTTCTGTAGGTCAGTGAGGTTCTGTAGGTCAGTGAGGTTCTGTAGGTCAGTGAGGTTCTGTAGGTCAGTGAGGTTCTGTAGGTCAGTGAGGTTCTGTAGGTCAGTGAGGTTCTGTAGGTCAGTGAGGTTCTGTAGGTCAGTGAGGTTCTGTAGGTCAGAGAGGTTCTGTAGGTCAGTGAGGTTCTGTAGGTCAGTGAGGTTCTGTAGGTCAGTGAGGTTCTGTAGGTCAGAGAGGTTCTGTAGGTCAGTGAGGTTCTGTAGGTCAGTGAGGTTCTGTAGGTCAGTGAGGTTCTGTAGGTCAGAGAGGTTCTGTAGGTCAGTGAGGTTCTGTAGGTCAGTGAGGTTCTGTAGGTCAGAGAGGTTCTGTAGGTCAGTGAGGTTCTGTAGGTCAGTGAGGTTCTGTAGGTCAGAGAGGTTCTGTAGGTCAGAGAGGTTCTGTAGGTCAGAGGTTCTGTAGGTCAGTGAGGTTCTGTAGGTCAGAGAGGTTCTGTAGGTCAGAGAGGTTCTGTAGGTCAGTGAGGTTCTGTAGGTCAGTGAGGTTCTGTAGGTCAGTGAGGTTCTGTAGGTCAGTGAGGTTCTGTAGGTCAGAGAGGTTCTGTAGGTCAGTGAGGTTCTGTAGGTCAGTGAGGTTCTGTAGGTCAGTGAGGTTCTGTAGGTCAGAGAGGTTCTGTAGGTCAGTGAGGTTCTGTAGGTCAGTGAGGTTCTGTAGGTCAGAGAGGTTCTGTAGGTCAGAGAGGTTCTGTAGGTCAGTGAGGTTCTGTAGGTCAGTGAGGTTCTGTAGGTCAGTGAGGTTCTGTAGGTCAGTGAGGTTCTGTAGGTCAGTGAGGTTCTGTAGGTCAGTGAGGTTCTGTAGGTCAGTGAGGTTCTGTAGGTCAGAGAGGTTCTGTAGGTCAGTGAGGTTCTGTAGGTCAGTGAGGTTCTGTAGGTCAGTGAGGTTCTGTAGGTCAGTGAGGTTCTGTAGGTCAGAGAGGTTCTGTAGGTCAGTGAGGTTCTGTAGGTCAGGAGGTTCTGTAGGTCAGTGAGGTTCTGTAGGTCAGTGAGGTTCTGTAGGTCAGTGAGGTTCTGTAGGTCAGAGAGGTTCTGTAGGTCAGTGAGGTTCTGTAGGTCAGAGAGGTTCTGTAGGTCAGTGAGGTTCTGTAGGTCAGTGAGGTTCTGTAGGTCAGTGAGGTTCTGTAGGTCAGTGAGGTTCTGTAGGTCAGTGAGGTTCTGTAGGTCAGTGAGGTTCTGTAGGTCAGTGAGGTTCTGTAGGTCAGTGAGGTTCTGTAGGTCAGTGAGGTTCTGTAGGTCAGTGAGGTTCTGTAGGTCAGTGAGGTTCTGTAGGTCAGTGAGGTTCTGTAGGTCAGTGAGGTTCTGTAGGTCAGTGAGGTTCTGTAGGTCAGTGAGGTTCTGTAGGTCAGTGAGGTTCTGTAGGTCAGTGAGGTTCTGTAGGTCAGTGAGGTTCTGTAGGTCAGTGAGGTTCTGTAGGTCAGTGAGGTTCTGTAGGTCAGTGAGGTTCTGTAGGTCAGTGAGGTTCTGTAGGTCAGTGAGGTTCTGTAGGTCAGTGAGGTTCTGTAGGTCAGTGAGGTTCTGTAGGTCAGTGAGGTTCTGTAGGTCAGTGAGGTTCTGTAGGTCAGTGAGGTTCTGTAGGTCAGTGAGGTTCTGTAGGTCAGTGAGGTTCTGTAGGTCAGTGAGGTTCTGTAGGTCAGTGAGGTTCTGTAGGTCAGTGAGGTTCTGTAGGTCAGTGAGGTTCTGTAGGTCAGTGAGGTTCTGTAGGTCAGTGAGGTTCTGTAGGTCAGTGAGGTTCTGTAGGTCAGTGAGGTTCTGTAGGTCAGTGAGGTTCTGTAGGTCAGTGAGGTTCTGTAGGTCAGTGAGGTTCTGTAGGTCAGTGAGGTTCTGTAGGTCAGTGAGGTTCTGTAGGTCAGTGAGGTTCTGTAGGTCAGTGAGGTTCTGTAGGTCAGTGAGGTTCTGTAGGTCAGTGAGGTTCTGTAGGTCAGTGAGGTTCTGTAGGTCAGTGAGGTTCTGTAGGTCAGTGAGGTTCTGTAGGTCAGTGAGGTTCTGTAGGTCAGTGAGGTTCTGTAGGTCAGTGAGGTTCTGTAGGTCAGTGAGGTTCTGTAGGTCAGTGAGGTTCTGTAGGTCAGTGAGGTTCTGTAGGTCAGTGAGGTTCTGTAGGTCAGTGAGGTTCTGTAGGTCAGTGAGGTTCTGTAGGTCAGTGAGGTTCTGTAGGTCAGTGAGGTTCTGTAGGTCAGTGAGGTTCTGTAGGTCAGTGAGGTTCTGTAGGTCAGTGAGGTTCTGTAGGTCAGTGAGGTTCTGTAGGTCAGTGAGGTTCTGTAGGTCAGTGAGGTTCTGTAGGTCAGTGAGGTTCTGTAGGTCAGTGAGGTTCTGTAGGTCAGTGAGGTTCTGTAGGTCAGTGAGGTTCTGTAGGTCAGTGAGGTTCTGTAGGTCAGTGAGGTTCTGTAGGTCAGTGAGGTTCTGTAGGTCAGTGAGGTTCTGTAGGTCAGTGAGGTTCTGTAGGTCAGTGAGGTTCTGTAGGTCAGTGAGGTTCTGTAGGTCAGTGAGGTTCTGTAGGTCAGTGAGGTTCTGTAGGTCAGTGAGGTTCTGTAGGTCAGTGAGGTTCTGTAGGTCAGTGAGGTTCTGTAGGTCAGTGGTTCTGTAGGGCTATGCCAGTAGTTTTGCTGCACATCCTGGCAATCTCTGAGAGTTTGTTCCTGTTTTTGCATGTTAAAAATCCAAACTGACAGATGAAGGTTAAAGATGAATGTGCGTGCATTGGTTTTATTCGGGTACTCCAGTTTCCTCCCACGGACCAAAAACATGCATGTTAGACTGATTGGTAAATTGTCTCTAGGTGTGAGTGAGAGAGTGAATGGTTGTTTGTCTCGTTTGTCTCTATAGCCGTTTTCACATTGGCCAGCTCTCCCCGGGGCCGGCTCCACCCTGCTTCTAACCCGGGTTCGGCGTGTTCGCATTTTCCTTTTCCGCCCGGGATCCGCCGTGTCCCTGTGATGGACTGGAGACCTATCCAGGGTGTACCCTGCCTCTCACACAGTAAGGTTGGACATTGGGCACCAGTGACACCCACAACTTGAAAAGGAAGATGTGGGTAAAATGATGGATGGATGGATGGATGGATGGATGGATGGATGGATGGATGGATGGATGGATGGATGGATGGATGGATAAAGTTGAACCATGATGGAGGATAAATACAGAACTTTTAGACTAAGGTCATCTTCTGATTGAGATTGATGTATCTGTTTTGCTCAAACCTTGAAAAAAAACAGCTCACTTTCATGTAACAGTGTGTGATGTCATGCTCAGAACATGTGTTGAAAATGACTCTCAGCTACAAACACTTCAGATTTTACTCAATATTCGTTAATCTGACTGAGTTATCACCATTTCTGTGTTGACTTATGTGTAAAAGATATACATCAGTGATTACTTTCTGAAAGTTAAAAAAGATGGATGAATTATGAATTATGTTTTTTTTTTTTTGAGGATACTATAAGCTAAATCCACACCAAATTATCTGTCAAAATCTGTAACATTGACTAAATTGTAGCGATCTTTGTGTTGGCTAATGCCATACAGCAGTGATGAATCTTGAATTTGAACAGTGTAGATGTACATCCAGTGAGTACTTTTTGAAAGTCTCATTAAAATCCATTTGGTAGTTCATCTGATATTTTGCTAACAGACAAAGTTGACTCCAAATTGTTGATTGCAAAATGTTTAACAAAGATTTTATGCAAGCTGTTAGCACAGAAAATGCATTGAGGATGATGCCCAGCTACCAGCATCTACATGTTAAAAACAGCTGTAATAATTGATACATCATTCACTAAACTCTCGGTCATGTGTTCATTCAGCGTGCACTACTTCTCATATTTGCACTAATGTTTGTATTACATTACTGCCTATAGTCAGACTACTGTTTACATTCACTGTTTACATTTATTAATACGGTTTACATTTATTACTACTGTTTTACATTTATTACTACTGTTTACATTTACACTACTTTTATATCTACACTACTGCTGATACATATACAGTATTCTCTGACTAGCCTTATCTAAGGATGCCAAATGTGCCTTATGTGCCTTACTGCATATGCCACTTTGCCTCTATACCAACATCAACTACCTCATACATATACTGTGTACATTAACTCATATGCTGCTGTGCCACTCTTTGCAAATGTCAATGCTAGAACCTTCAGTTTATTTTATAGATATACTTTTTATACTTTTTATACTACTATGAAAAAACTCAGGACAGTATTACACTTTTATTATTTCATTTTATGCTTATGTTCATTGGGTGTTTGGTGTTTTAGGGGTGTTTGGTGTTTCAGTGTTGGTGTAAATTTTCATACTTTTATACTACTATGAAAAAACTCAGGACAGTGTTACACTTTATTTATCCATCCATCCATCCATTTTCGTCCGCTTATCCGGGGTCGGGTCGCGGGGGTAGCAGCCTAAGTAGGGAGGCCCAGACTTCCCTCTCCCCAGCCACTTGGAGCAGCTCCTCTGGGGGAATCCCAAGGCGTTCCCAGGCCAGCCGAGAAACATAGTCCCTCCAGCGTGTCCTGGGTCTTCCTCTGGGTCTCCTCCCGGTGGGACATGCCCGGAACACCTCACCAGGGAGGCGTCCAGGAGGCATCCTAACCAGATGCCCGAGCCACCTCAACTGGCTCCTCTCGATGTGGAGAAGCAGCGGCTCTACTCCGAGTCCCTCCCGGATGACTGAGCTTCTCACCCTATCTCTAAGGGAGAGTCCAGCCACCCTGCGGAGAAAACTCATTTCAGCCGCTTGTATCCGAGATCTTGTTCTTTCGGTCATAACCCAAAGCTCATGACCATAGATGAGGGTGGGAACGTAGATCGATCGGTAAATTGAGAGCTTTGCCTTTCGACTCAGCTCTCTCTTCACCACGACAGACCGGTACAGCCCGCTTCACTGCGGACGCTGCACCTATCCGCCTATCGATCTCACGCTCCAGTTTTCCCTCATTCGTGAACAAGACCCGAGATACTTAAACTCCTCCACTTGGGGCAGGACCTCCTCCCCGACCCGGAGAGGGCATGCTACCCTTTTCCGGCTCAAGACCATGGCCTCGGATTTGGAGGAACTGATCCTCATCCCGGCCGCATCACACTCGGCTGCAAACCGCTCCAGCGAAAGCTGTAGATCACGATCTGATGAAGCCAATAGGACCACATCATCTGCAAAAAACAGAGAAGCGATTCTAAGGCCACCAAAACGGATCCTCTCAACACCTTGGCTGCGCCTAGAAATTCTGTCCATAAAAGTTATGAACAGAATCGGTGACAAAGGGCAACCTTGGCGGAGTCCAACTCTCACTGGAAACGAGCCTGACTTACTGCCGGCAATGCGGACCAAGCTCTGACACCGGTCGTACAGGGACCTAACAGCCCATATCAATGGGCCTGGTACCCCATACTCCCGGAGTACCCCCCACAGAACCCCCCGAGGGACGCGGTCGAATGCCTTTTCCAAGTCCACAAAGCACATGTAAACTGGTTGGGCAAACTCCCACGCGCCCTCCAGGACCCTGCTGAGGGTGTAGAGCTGGTCCAGTGTTCCACGACCAGCACGAAAACCACACTGCTCCTCCTGAATCCGAGGTTCGACTATCCGACGGACCCTCCTCTCCAGAACCCCTGAATAGACCTTACCAGGGAGGCTTAAGAGTGTGATCCCCCTATAGTTGGAACACACCCTACGGTCCCCCTTTTTGAATAGGGGAACCACCACCCCAGTCTGCCAATCCAAGGGAACTGCCCCCGATGTCCACGCGATATTGCAGAGTCGCGTAAGCCAACACAACCCCACAACATCCAGAGCCCTAAGGAACTCAGGGCGAATCTCATCCACCCCCGGAGCCCTGCCACCGCGGAGCTTTTTAACCACCTCGGTGACCTCAGCACCAGAGATTGGAGAGCCCGACCCAAAGTCCCCAGGCTCCGCTTCCTCAGTGGAAGACGTGCCAGTAGGATTGAGGAGGTCTTCGAAGTATTCCGCCCACCGACTCACAACATCCCGAGTTGAGGTCAACAGCACGCCATCCCCACCATAAATGGTGTTGGTCGCGTACCGCTTTCCCCCCCTGAGACGCCGGATGGTGGACCAGAATCGCCTCGAAGCCGTACGGAAGTCATTCTCCATGGCCTCTCCGAACTCCTCCCACGCCCGAGTTTTTGCCTCAGCAACCACCCGAGCCGCATGCCGCTTGGACTGTCGGTACCTATCTGCTGCTTCCGGGGTCCCACAGGCCAAAAAGGCCCAATAGGACTCCTTCTTCAGCCTGACAGCATCCCTCACTGCCGGTGTCCACCACCGGGTTCGAGGGTTGCCACCACGACAGGCACCAACAACCTTGCGGCCACAACTCTGATAAGCTGCCTCGACAATAGAGGCGCGGAACATGGCCCACTCGGACTCAATGTCCCCCGCCTCCCTCGGAACGTGTTCAAAGCTCTCCCGGAGGTGGGAGTTAAAGCTCCGTCTTACGGGAGACTCTGCCAGACGTTCCCAGCAGACCCTCACAATACGTTTGGGTCTGCCAGGTCTGACCGGCATCCTCCCCCACCATCGGAGCCAACTCACCACCAGGTAGTGGTCAGTTGACAGCTCCGCCCCTCTCTTCACCCGAGTGTCCAGGACATGCGGCCGCA
>JBBPBX010097170.1:0-12905 GCA_038048925.1 Garcialebias charrua
AGTAATGAGTGTCACTATTGTACTGATTAATAGTAGTATTAAGACTACTAAATACATGCCATTTAAATCAATATTATTGCTGATTATTCTGCATAGTATATGCATGCAGTTTGGATAAACTTCCCTCTGTACATTTTGCATTACATTTCACTGTAACTTTGCCGACCCCCCCAAAATTGCTCTTAAAAAATTTCCCTGTTTATGGTCCCCCCCAATAATGAGATGAAATCTACGCCCTTGACTTGTAACTTCTTTTCCTCAGTTCCATGGCCTCTGGATCCTCCTTGTGTTTTCTCCTGGTCAAGCTCCTTGAAACCTCCTTGAAACACCTTCTGGAACTGCCTCCTATAATGCCACAACAATAACCAATTCAGCATCCCACCATCCAGCCCTAAGGTCAGTCCTGCAACGCTTCTTCTCTCATCACATACCTTGGTCTGCTCTGCAGTTTTGGAGTCCCCTGTTCCGTCCTCTCTACCTGAAAACAAGAAAGAAGTAAGCCAATGTCACCCCTCTGATTATCTGCTTACTTTACAAGTTATGTACTTACCCATGGTCCTCTCCTACAGTGATCTCCTGGATTCCTGAATTCACATTTTTGTAAATAAACACATTTTTACTGCTTGTACCCCTCGTGACTCAGTTTTGAACTCTGTGTATTTAGATACAAATACAAACGTGATAGTGTCGTCATTCAGTGTGAACAGGTTCTTAGCACCAGTCCATACATCAACTGACTTATCAACATCTTAAAAATAGATCAGTTATCAGCATTTTTCTCAGATTTTGCAAGATCTTGTATTTTACATCCAGTTAATAAAATGATCTTACATCCTCTTAAAACAACCATTTGTAGTAGATTGAAATTTTATTTACAGCAACACAGTCATTAACCAACAAGTGCACAGTCTCCAGTGTTCCACTTTTTTTTGGTCATGTTTATTGAAACTCAAAGTATACATTTCGATTTGGTGTGTATTTTTTATGTATATTTGTAAATAGGGGCCTGATACCATCCTCAAGTACTTGTACTTGTACTCATAAAATGCTGAAATATTTCAAACCAATACCACTTGTATGCTTGAAGACATAATTTCCTATTGCACTTTGCATGTAACCAAAAAAAAAGTCCAAAGTTAAGAGATTTCAAGATAAACACAGGTCATGTAAAGACAGACCGTTTGCTGTTTTCAATACACATAATCTGTTTGTAAATAATTGTGTAATGTTTAAGTACTAACTCATTAACTACTCGTTATCAGTACTCGGTATTGTCAAGAACCCAAACTGTTGTACTTGCACTTGTTCTGAAAATACATTTGTATTGGAACACCCCTGATTGCATAATTTATAAGTGGTATAGAAGAAGTGATTTAGATTTAGATTTAGTGGTTTAGGAGAACTGGTCATCTTAATAAATTGTATTTTCAGATTTATCATTTTCTAAATTAATATTAGGTGAGATGACACTTCTAATGCCACATCATATTAATGATTGATCTTATGTGGTGTGATGGATCGATTCAGCATGAAAGGATGTTGACACAAAATAGATTATTTGTAGAGGTAGGGGTTTTGGAGAAATAAGGAAAGTTTGAATATTTAGATAGCAAAAAGATGAAAACATGCTAATACAACTTGTTTTGATGAATACCAAGATATATTGTGTTTCTGAGTTCATAAATTACAACAAAATGCTTCCATCTACTTTTTTTTACCAGCTTTCTTTTCTGCATCACCAGGAAGCTGGTGTTTATCTCCAGCCATCACTGTGTGATAGGCAGAGTCCACCCAGAGCATGACATTAGAAGGTCACAAGTCCACCTTAGTACAACAAAGAAACAAACAAGACAACCATTCACACTTTCACACACACTTTTAAACTATTTGGAGTCACCAATTAATGTAATGTGCATGTTTGTGGTCTGTGGGAGGAGTACCTGGAGAAAACCCGGGGTACATAGGAAGAAAATGCAGATTCCTCACATAAAGGCTGGGAAGTGAACTTGCTCTTCCACTTTTTGATGCGAGGCAACAGATTTTACAACTGTGAAATCCTCAATAAAATCCCTGGGCCTGTGGTCAGGGACTTCACTGAATGGTGTGTCTTCCTTTTTAAAGTTGAATGTTTCTAACACAAAGGAAATGGTCATTGACTTAAAAAAGACTATTCAGTTGCCACTCCTGTGGTCATTAACAGTGAAGCTGTCGAGGTGGTGCAACAATATAAATATCTGGGAACTATACTTGATGGTAAACTGACCTTTGAACCCCATGTGAACTCTCTTTGTAAGAAGGCCCACCAATGTCAATGTCAATGTCAATTTTATTTATATAGCACATAAAAACAACCGAAGTCGACCAAAGTGCTTTACAGTAAAAAAATAAAAGCAGAGTAAAATGCATCCAGTGCCACTAAACATAATAAAGCTATCAGTAAATGCAACAACAATAAAATCTGCTCAAAATTTGATCTCACATTCTGCGAGGATCAAATGCCAAGTAAAAGAGATGAGTCTTAAGTGAAGATTTAAAAGTGTCAACAGTCTGAGCGGTCTTTAAATTCTCAGGTAAACTGTTCCACAGTTTTGGAGCAGCAACCGCAAAAGCCCGATCACCTCTGGATTTCATTTTGGATCTGGGGACATCTAAGAGAAACTGGTTGGTAGACCGGAGTGCTCTTACAGGAGTGTAGATATTAATAAGATCACATAAATAGGACGGGGCCAGACCTTTTAAGATTTTAAAAACAAGCAATAAAATCTTAAAATCAATCCGATAGTGGACAGGGATCCAGTGAAGGGATGCCAGGACAGGGGTTATATATTCATATTTTTTAGTTGAAGTTAAAAGACGAGCTGCTGCGTTCTGGACAGATTGTAAACGATAAAAAGATGATTTGTCTAAACCAACATAATGAATTACAATAGTCCAAGCGAGAGGTAATAAAAGCGTGAATCACCTTTTCAAGGTCTCTGAAAGAGAGACAAGACTTCACCTTGGCAATGAGTCTTAGCTGGAAGAAACCGGATTTAACTACAGCATTTATCTGTTTGTCTAACTTAAAAGCACTGTCAAAAATAACTCCCAGATTCCTGACATTGGAGTGGCTGTATGAAGCCAAGGGGCCAAGAACATTTAGGGTGTTACATTTGCCAAAGCTGATGGCTTCCGTTTTATTTTCATTTAGATTTAGAAAATTAAGTTTTAACCAGATTTTAATGTCATTCAGACAGTCCAGGAGTGGATCCAGTGGAGTGACCCTGTCAGAGAATGTATTGTTATCAGAAGCTCTGTGGTTTAAATGTTGATTCTACTTTTATGAGAATGTTTTATTGAGTCTTTTAACGTTCACCTTCATCTGTTGGTTTGGATTTTTAATATGCAAAAGCAAGAACAACCTCTCGGGGATTGTCTGGATGTGCAGCAAAACTGCTGGCATAGCCCTCCAGAACCTCACGGAACTACACAAGACGAGGTCAGTGAACAAGGCCAGGCTGATTCTGGCAGATCCTGATCACCACTCACTACATGGTGAGTTCAGATTGCTTCCATCTGGACGCCGGTATCTGCTTCCCAGATGTAGAACGAACCGACTGAACTACTCTTCTCTACAAACAATAATGATTTAATCTAATAATAATAATAATAAACTTTATTTGAATAGCACCTTCCTACAATGCCTTGCATTAGCTATGTTTACATGGGCAAAATTTTGTGACCGGATTGAAATGTGTTCTGATTGCATAATTAGATAGCACCGTTTACATGCGCCCAATCCGTTCATGACGAGTGTTTACATGCAGCAGGCTTTTATTCTGACCAGAAGTTCTGACATGCGCAGAGTGGTACACTCCCCTTAAAAAAAAAACGAAGAGGAAGTTACTTCCGTTAAAACCACAGAAGAAGAAGCTACTTCCGGGACAAAAGTAAACAAGACGTCAAAAATGGACCCGCACCAGATTGTTATGACGGCGACTGAGTTTTTTACTGCACTCCCTGATTGAACTACAGGTGAAGCAGCGCGTGCTTTTAGTTTTTTTATTCACAGGATGAGAGCGCTGGACGTCCTCTGTCCTCCAAGCTGTCGTGGACAACAATTGTTGGTAAGATAATAAAAACGCTGTATGCTAATAAACTTTTTGTCCTTTCTTTTCTACCTGTCTGCATGATACTGTCTGTATTTGTTATTAATTACTATTCTTCCTCTGTTTTCCTGTTTCTGGAGCATCAGTGTCACGATGCCAGGCAGTGCCCATGATGTCCTGCGCCACTCAGACCTCTATCAAAGGGCTCATCTGTTGACAAAAGTAAGGCTAATACTGTATTTACTATATTGTATTTAGTATTACTACAACGATTACAGCTAAGAAGTATCTCAAAGTAGAGATGCTTAGCTGTAAAGTTTTATTTTTAAAAATGTTTGTTTGAACCATATCTTTAAACAAATAGTTAAATCTTGCCAAAATGTAAGGCTAACATTTACTATATTGTATTTAGTTTTACAACTATTACAGCTAAGTAATCAGTAGACATACTTAGCTGTAAAAGTTTTATTTAAAATTCGTTTGAACCATGTCTTTAAACAAATAGTTAAATGTTGCCAAAATGTAAGGCTAAACTTTACTACTGTACAGTATATTTAGTATTAAACTACCGGTATTACAGCTAAGTAATCAGTAGACATACTTTGCTGTAATAGTTTTATTTAAAATAAAATTTGTTTGAACCATGCCTTTAAACAAATAAGAAGTTGAACACTAAATATTGGCATGTCCTTTTTTGCAGTCTGTGAGGAACATTGAAGAAAAGGACGTCCGTCTCTTCATTGTTGGTGACCCTGCATACCCGCTGTTGGACTGGCTCGTCAAAGGATACGCAAAGTCCTCGTCTGACTCCTCAACAAGTCATTTAAGGTTTACCTTAGCTCAGTCAGGTGGAGGTAGAGATGACCTTCAGGTTGCTAAAGTCACAGTAGAGAGTTCTTCTAAAAAATACTTGTCATGTATTTGTGTTCACATGCAGTTAACATTTGTATAAAATTATTATCACAATAAAAAACTGCAAATACTAGTGAGCTCTTTAATGGTCCAAACATTTTAACAAATTCTTGTAAACAATTGATATTGCTTGTTTGAAACAAGTTTCTTTCTTAGTGCAATTTGCGGTATATCAGAAAAACATAAAAATTAAACATTCTAAACGTGTGTGCAAAACAGACGATGTGCACAGATCACCACATCTTGTAATGATGACAACAACAAAAAAACATTATTTGGTCATTTAAAAACTACAGTAACCTGTAATTCAGTAACTTCTTTAACAACTCATCACATACTTTCACAATTTCAATGTATACATGTGATTTCGGAAAACAAAATTGGTGACAAAATAATCGATTTTACTTCCAAAATGTATGTTTCTGTATCCTGATAGAACAGCAAATGTGTTTTTATCCTGTGAGTCATGCAGAAACTCAGAGTCCTTATTAAACCACCTGACTGTATTAAGTTAGGACATCTTAATTGTACCACAAATGTGTTTTTATCCTGTGAGTCAGCAGAAACTCCGAGTCCTTATTAAACCACCTGACTGTATTAAGTTAGGACATCTTAATTGTACCATAAACTATCAATCCTAATGTCTGTGTAAAAAATACATTTACAGATCTGTCAGGGGACAAAGAAACATGGTTGTGGAGAATTGAAACATTTTCAAATCAGTTTTGAGTTGTTCTAAAGCACATGTGTGAACTTCTTGGGATTCCTCAGTAGAAGACGTGGGACTCTTGCATCTTCTGCCACGTGCCACCATCACCTGCCACCATCACCTGCCACGTGCCACCATCACCTGCCACCATCACCTGCCACTGTCTGTTGTGTGCTGCTGCCAGCTGCCTCTTCAAAGCTGGACTCATCATCTGAAAAACAAACAAAATAAAGTTTAACTGGACTCCTGATATGTTGAAATGTGTTAGGTTAATTATCTGGTTAGTTGGAGTAGTGTTATAATCTACAATACAGTATACTGTAGTTCTATGCAAGCCCTACAGCTACTCTTATTTCTTATTATAATTAAATTTTTACATATTTGTTGTTTCTAATTACAGTACTCAAGTAATACAGTACAGAGGGTTAATGTGTTTTGAAGAGTAACTTACCACAAAGGATGCTTTGCTCCTGGTTAGCTTCCTCTCCTCAGATTCCTCTCCTCCTCATCACCTAGATCCACACCGCTGCCTGCTGTGTTGGAAGTGGCAGATCTCTCATCAGTTCATCCATCAACACGTAAAATGAAAAAGTGGTGGGGTCGTAGCCACTTGTCCCGTTTTTGTTTTTAGCTTCGTAGCACTTAGCTTTCAAGCTCTTCCAGCGATCTCCAGCTTCTTCCAGCTTTTCTTGTACTTGTTTAAATAACTCCGTGTTCCTACACTTTAGGTCAAGGTGTTCGATAGTTTTGAGCTATTTTAACGTTTCCATTAGAAATGTTGCATTGCTCACCAACCAATTTTGCTTCCCCATGCGTTAGCGTTAGCATCTACCCACTAGCCAGGCGGAGAAGGAAACACGAGGGGGGAGAGGAGGGGGGTTGGATGGGGGTGCGCTCAGCGCACATGCGCAGTCAGGACAGTTTCCCACAGTCCGATAAAAGGAACAGAAAAAGTGTTTACATGAGCACCGAACGGGTAACGGATCGGCGTAAACCACCCGTTTCGATCTGATCACAAATTAGGCCGGATCACGCCGAATACACAAAAAATGACCCGAACGGGGTGTTTACATGACGCACTTTTGATCCGATCGGCCGTTTGATCCGATTACTTATGTCCATGTAAACATAGCTTGTGAGTGTGTGTGTATATAAGCCCTGTTCTGTGTCTCAGTAAGTGCAGCCGCATCGTTTGGTCTTCCCCTGTGTTCCCCAAGTCATGTAAGTGTTTTTGCTACACACAGACTGCTTTATGATTTTTGCTACACAGACTGCCTTTTTGTTGTTCATTAAACACTCCTTCTTTAAAACTCCTGGCTCCCTGTGAGAGTTCTTGTCTGCACTTGGGTTCTGTCATGCCTACAAAACCTGACATATACCAGGTCTTTCTTGAAAACAATTGGCAGTAAAATGGTCGCTGCAGACATACGACTCTTAGTAGGGACCCACCGGTCCTTGTCTGGTCCATTCTTGTCGAAGTTTCTCATCTTTTGGAAATTTGTGAAGACTCACTTGTTCACTGCTGATATTAGAATACCCAAATGCGCTACAACGTGATGGCATTTTTCAAGTTACACAAATAAAAGAGGCGATCCTTCAGGAAATGAATGAGTATGGCAAGCAGTTAAAAACACCAGACAAACGGGCAAGGCTCTGCCTTCTTCCCGTTGTCACGTCACTGATGACGTATTGCGGAAATGCGCGGAATTTTAGGGGCGTATCCCAGAGAAAAAATTACCATAATTTAGAATGAAATTTTAATATAATTTATTTTACAATAACAAACAGAGCTCAATGATATAAGATATATATGTTCTGACAAATGTGCAAATTTCCACCATCATGTCACAATACCTTTAACATGTTCATTAATTTCATTTTACATCTCATCTTTAGGGTGGCACAGTGGTTCAAATGGCAGAGCTGTTGCCTCTTAGCAAGAAGGTTGCTAGATCAAATCCTGGCCCTGTGTCTTTCTAGGTGGAGTTTGCCTGTTCTCTCTGTGCATGTGTGGGTTTTCTCCAGATTTCTCCCACAGACCAAAAACATTAGGTCGTTTGTCTCATTTGTTTCTATGTGTCTCTGTGATGGACTTGAGACATTCAGGTTGTCCCCCAGATCTCGCACATTGTCAGCTGGATGTGGACAACAGTGACCCCCGCAACCCTAAAAGAAAGAAGCAGGTAAAGTTAATGGATGTATTGATGATGATGATGATGATGATGATGATGATGATGATGATGATGATGATGATGATGATGATGATGATGATGATGATGATGATGATGATGATGATAAATTTTATTTCAGACAGACATTTCACCACAAAACATAATACTGAAGACTTTCATGTTTCCAAGTATAGATACAATCTTAATATCAAATAAACATACCCAATTTTTATATGCTAATATACATTTGTTTCTTTTCCTTTCCTCTAATGGTGACTGTGAGTCTGAAAAGGAGTATGATGAAGTTTAACTTATATTATCATACCCCTTATCCATTCAATAATTCATAGGATAAATAGTCTTCCTGTTGCCTGTATCCCTTCCAGAAAAAAAAGAAGTAATATTAATTTTAATAATTAAAAAAATAAAATAAAAAATAAAAACAGTATTTTCTGGACTAGATGAAAGTATCTACATATACCTACTCACGTAGATATACATACACATCTACCTGCATAAATACATAGATAACATTTCCTTATTTACACATCCACATATATTTACACACATATACACAGATCAGCACCCAATTGTCCAAATCATCCTCAGTTCTATCATTACCATCCAATTTCTCACCCTTGATCATCCTTATACTTTTGAATAATAATCATTTTTAGTCTTTTCTTAAAATACCTCATGCTTGGACTTTGCTTCAACTCTTTGGTGAGTTTATTCCAAATCCTCACTCCAATGACCGAAATGCACATTCTTTTCATTGTTGTTCTCACCTTCAAAGTTCTGAAATTCAGGTTTTCTCTATAGTCATATCTCCCGACTTTGTCAGTAAATAAATTTTGTATATTTTCTGGTAATAGTTTGTTTCTAACTTTATACATAAATTGTGCAGTTTGAAACTCTATCAAATCTTGGAATTTAATAAAATTAGAATGAATAAATAAATTGTTAGTATGACAATAAAAATCAACCTTATGAACTAATCGAATGGCTCTTTTCTGTAATGTGCATAATGGTTGGAGCGAGGTTTTGTAAGTGTTGCCCCAAACTTCCACACAGTAATTTAGATATGGCAAAATAAGTGAGCAGTAAATAATATGAAGAGCAGAATAATTTAAAAATTTTCTAGCATTAGAGAGAACAGCTACACTTCTTGCTATTTTAGATTGAACATACTTAATATGAGGTTTCCAACAGATCTTATTATGAATCAATACTCCCAAAAACCGAATTTCCGTCACTTTCTCCAATATCACATTATCAATTTTTATTTGTGACTCACTATGCCCGTTACAATTCCCGAATAACATAAACTTGGTTTTATCTAAATTTAGAGATAATTTATTAATATCAAACCACTTTTTCAATTTACATAACTCTAAATTAATTTCTATCAAAAGCTGCCGTAAATTTTCACCTGTACAAAAAATATTTGTGTCATCTGCAAATAAAACAAAAGTAAACAATTTAGAGACCTTACATATGTCATTTATGTATAAATTAAACAACTTTGGCCCCAATACTGAACCCTGTGGGACACCACAAACAATGTCCAAGCACGAGGACTGGAAATCACCTATTTGCACAAATTGTTGCCTGTTACTAAGATAATTTTTCAACCAGTGCAAAACTACTCCTCTCAAACCATAGCACTCTAGTTTCTTAATTAGTATTTCATGATCAATTGTGTCAAATGCTTTTTTTAGGTCGATAAATATCCCAACAGCTGGTTTCTTTTTGTCTAGTGCATTGGTCACTTCTTCTATTAATTGAATAACTGCCATCGCTGTAGATCTCTGTGACCTAAATCCATACTGATTCTCTGAGAGTAGTTTGTATTTATTAACAAATCTATCCAATCTAGTAACGAATATCTTTTCCAAAATTTTGGAGAACTGTGGAAGTAATGATACAGGTCTGTAATTTGTGAAATTATGTCTGGATAGATTGATAGATGGATGAATGGATTTCATCTTTATCTGCAAAAAATGGGGGGGGGGCAGACTTAAAGAAAAATTATCATCATATGTTTAACTCTGAAAATTTAATAAATAGTAGGGTTGCTGAGTACAATTAAACTGAGTACGGTGATGTCTAGTACTTTAGAAGTGATTTGTTTGTTTCCCACTGAGGTCATTTTAGGGTTTTTACTGGTTCTATAAATATTTTAAATTGAAAGAGCCAATCTTTTTAAAGCTGTTCACTGATAGTATAGTACTAGCCTGGCCCTCGCCTTCCTGCACAGCTCCGCTCAATTCTCATTTCCCTTCACTGCACAGTCTGGGACTTCTCTCATAGACAACGATTTCTCCGGTAGATTTTTGACCGGACCAATCAGAGAACAGAAGGGGCGGAGTTTTTGGCCCCTAACCCACGCCCCCACCTGTCCCAGCGCAGCCAGCGAGCATTCGCATGTTCTCATTCAAAGCGATGCAAAGCGATGCAGGACTGGTTTATATGTGACACAAATTTATTAATTTCCCCTTCTTAATCCCTTATCTGGAGTTTTCTTTTGTTTTTTTCCCAAAAGTCAAGTAATCGCTCCCTCCTCCTTCTCCTCCTCACCCTCCGCTGAGTGTATGAACAAGGAAATGCCTCAGGTTGTCACGAGAGAATTAAAGTCAGGTTTTAAGTTGCTGCCCGAGTCCCATCAGATTTCCTGGTCTTCTGGTGTGTTGGACCAGCGATCCATGGTTTTATTTTATTTTATTAGGACGTTTTATTAACATATAAACACAGAATGAACGGAGCGAGAGAAAATTCAGCAGGAGGCGGAGCTGAAGTCAAGTTCAGCAGACCACGGGGGAGCAGCCATCAGCAGAGGCCACGCCTCCAGCAAGAATTGGTTGTCAATGGAAAAAGTCCAGACCCTTGTCTGAAGCGAAGTGAAGGACAAGGGTCTGGTTTTAACCAGGCTAGTATAGTACTACTGATAGATGAAAAGATCAAAAGCTGTCCGTGATCAAGATTTGAAACCAGTAAAACTAACATCTTTTTTTAACTGAAGAAGCCACTGAAGAGGCTTGCCAATATATGTATACTATAATTATTATGTGCGTGGGTTTAAGAAAGCAGAGATGTTCCCTCTTAATGTATCTTTACATCTTGAATGTACAACAGCTTGCCTGGTAAAATAAGGATATACTGACTCACTGGAGCTCCTACACAGGCTCTGTCATAAAGCTACTCAGACAAAAAGGTCATCTGTGGCAGAGCTTCAAGGCAGCCACACACAGCCAACACACTTCTGTGCCCCGAGCAGCCACACAGCTTCATTAACACTGTTAGACGTTTAACCTAAATTTAGATGTGCAAACTTGAATCAGTGTTTGCACATCTACTTTTAAATTAAAGTAGATTTTCTTTCATTTTGAGACAACACGTGGTTTCCTTTAGCTTAAAGCTTAAAACAGCTTTGACCTGACCCCTTCAGAGGATTTTAATTGGCTGAACAAGTCTGGAACACTCACAGACCATCAATGTTCAACATTTTACAACATGAGTGGAGATCTGTTATGATCAGGATGTCTTTGCCTATTTACTATGACAATCTAATAGAGGCTAAATTATGAGGTTAATGGAACAGAAAACTTTCCAGGTCTATTTTTTCATTTACCCTCTTCCTTACCCCAAACTCAGACATTCCTACCCCTAAACCCTTAAAAGCAATGAGCAGTAAGTTAAAAAAATGATCTCCTTATCTGTAAAATACATCTACAGGAGTCTAAAAAAACATGTGTGCTCTTTAAAAATATGTATCCTCTTTCTCTTTGTCAGAACTGACTGTGACTTCCAGTGAAAGGTCCCTGTGGATATTAAGGTGTAGGGAGTTATTCCCAG
The DNA here is from genome assembly GCA_038048925.1 of Garcialebias charrua. Lineage (NCBI taxonomy): Eukaryota > Metazoa > Chordata > Actinopteri > Cyprinodontiformes > Rivulidae > Garcialebias > Garcialebias charrua. The sequence goes on from JBBPBX010097170.1 coordinate 11,736, forward strand.
AGAAGTGCAGCAGACATAACCCTCAGTCGCCATACAAGCAAGAGGTACAAAGGCTAAATGCTTGTTTCCACCAAGGGAACAAGAAAGCAGAGCAGACAATAGACAGTGGCGAGCAGTTGCTTCAATTCTTTCATTGACGTTCTTGGAAGACAACAAAACGTGATAAACTGAATCTAGACATTCCCGTCCTGGATATTATTTTTATAGCCACAACGTTTTTGAATGCATTATTAAGAGCTGACATCCACATACTGTATGTGGACAACCTGGCATCCACATATGCAAGAGTTTGGGTCTTAGGAGGTTAAACTAGGCAACAACAACTATTTTTGTCATGATTTGAGGTGTAAAGTGGTTGCATCCAGGATGCATCCAAAGCAGTCAAGCAGAAAGCAAGTAACTATTTAGTAAGACTTGCAAGAAGATAACCAGACAGGCAAGAGAAGGTCCACAAAAAGGTCGATAGGACCAGCTGAGCAGAGACCAGAGAGCATCATCCAAGGCAGAGTTTAGTCTGCCTGAGCAGAGGAAGCATCAACACCTCTGATAATAGATGAGGGTGAAGTGTCTAGTGAAGCAAGGATCACTGACAGGAGCAGAAACTCTAAGGATGGTAAGTTAATGTGGAAACAGAAAAGTCTATGGACGGGGTCATCTTAGCAATAGTACTCCAGGATGTCAATCAGCTTGTAGGGACAGGGACCACAGGACAGAGAATATTTCTGTAGAACCTGTGCCATTTTGAAAGTTGAAACTGCCTGAAACAAATTCTCCTTCAAGACTGAAGCTGAAAAAAGCAAAATGTCTGTGGCTGAGACGTAAAGCTGGGCTAAGTTCAATGTTAGACATTAAAACAATGTTTTGTTATGTTGTGTTGTTCATTTGTCATATGCAGGTTAGCACAAGGTTAACAATGCAACAAAATGTTCAAGGGAAGAACAATTTGACTTGCTAAAATCAAAAAGCAAAAAAAATAATAATAATAATACTAAAGCATGCAATAGGGTACAAAATAAAGTACCAAAAAAGTGAAAAAGAAATATAATATTTACAAGGTCCAAAAGAAAAATAGTAAACAACATGTTAAAATATAACAGTGAATGCAGGATTGAATTTTTATGAATAAGTATTTCACAGGTAGTAATCTAAGCTTAAATCCACATGATATAT
>JBBPBX010097171.1:0-12904 GCA_038048925.1 Garcialebias charrua
CAAAGACATCCGCAGCACACTCTACTATTTCATTCAAAGATGTTGCTTCTAAATCACCCCAGGCCAAGTTCCATGGCAACTCGAATCTAACATCAGGGATTAGATTATCCCTGAAAACAGATTTGAAAAGCGTCTGCTCTTCCAGGTCAGGTTCCATCATGTCACCTATATACGCCTTCAAAATTCTGGCAAAGAAAAAATATGGATGTTCATCGTTTCTCTGCAAGACATTTCGGGCAGCTGAGTAGTCACCACACAATGAGAAAGATTTTTCCTCTGTGCAAGGTGCAGGGGGAGCAAGTTCATGGCTCCGGGGTTCCTCTTGGTACCCTCTGATGTATGGGTCTTCTAGAGGCACATACTGTATGAGCCTTGGACGCGTACCGTCTTGAACTTCCATCTTTAACTTGATTTTTTGTGAAAATCAATAAGACAGTTCGAATTTTAATGTGTGCAAATAAATCTTCACTTTTAATGCAGCACTGAGTCAATCAAACTAATCAGCTGTCTGGTTTAAGTGTTTCACTGTGTAAAAAGTATTTCTATTCATAGGTACCTTCTTCAGGTTTTACCCTCAAATGAATTGTAAAAGTTAAATGCCTTTTTGCAGTGTTAACTTTAAAATATAACTTATTTTTCAACAACAGTTACTAACTAACCCAAGCATGACGTCCGTTTTACTTACTCAAACACTATTTAAAAGATTCGAAATAAATACATTGTTCACACTAAAATGTACCCAGAATGCTGCTCCATTATGCCTTAAAAAAGATGTATTGCAGTTTGGCTAAACTGTTTTGCTGTATTTTGACAGTTATCAGGAGTGAAAAATGGATTACCTGTTTATTTTAAATATTTTTTATCTAAAATAAACTGGAGGTGTTTGTGTGCTTAGCATAACATGACAGATGGCATTCCAAATAAAAATCAGTGACTTTTATCAATTTGTTGTCTGTTGACATCCTCAAAGTTGTTCTGCTATCTTTGTTTTGATTTTTTGTGAAAATCAAGTCAGCAGATGCTTTCTGTTTATTTTAAATTTTGTATTTAAAATAAACTGGAGTCATTAATTTTACACAGAAAAACGTTAAAAATGCAATTTTTAACTAAAAGTGTACAGTGTACACCAATTCTGTTTAAAATTCAGAGATGTGAAGAGCTTAATGTGGAAATTCTCTGTTCTCCATCATTTTATTTATTAATTTTATTTAATCTGAAAATCAAATAAAAGATGCTTTTTTGAGTGTTATTTTAAATCTCTTCAGTATTTAAAATGAGCATCAATTGTTCGTCTGTACCTCTGTTATTCAAAAATTCTTTATTTAAAATAAACAGGATTTTTTGTTTGTGTACAGAACAATTTTAAAGCTGGTAATTTTCACCATAAAAAATGCTGACTTTATGATGTGTTGAGAGAAAACTCATCTATTAACGTCCAGCAGGGGGCAGCGTCGAGTATGTTATCACGAAGCGACTGAGTTTAAATCAGTACATGGAAAGAAAACAACCTTTTAGGGTTAGTTTTCAGTAAGAACGTGATAATTGCTCGAACCGCGTTCTTGTCAGAGACAAGTTTATGTTGCTAGACAGTGTTGATGGCTTCAGATGAGTGTTTAAGTGTGTGTTCGTGTGTGAACGAGTGTGAACCAGCGAGTGTGACCTGTCACTCAAAGTGCGGCACCTGGAAGTGACGACAAAAATGGGCGGGCCAACGCAGCGTGCGTAGCGCGTCACCAGCTTCAGTGCTTGCGAGGCGGAGCTCGCTACAACATACGTGGCGTCAACAAATCAATCACAGCGTCAGTAGTTCATTCTACAAGCATACATGGCGAATGTAGATCCTTACCTTCGACCAATGTCGTGCCGGAAATGACGACAAAGTGGGCTGGTCGCAACGGCGTGCGACGTGATTGACAGCTCACAACAGCGAATCAGCGTTCGCCACAAGAGTGATTGACAGCACACAACAGCGAATCAGCGTTCGCTACAAGAGTGATTCACAGCACACAGCACTCGTATCATCCAATCACAGCTCATAAACAAACATGTAGAACACGTTGCTTAACGTTAGCTTGCACAGCAGACCACAACTTTATAGACTCTTAAAACAACTCAAACGCTACAATTTAACTTCCCAAAATGCTGAAACATGCGGCGCACATCTAGACAGGCCAACTTAGTCACGCTCAGTAACCCAGCACTGCAGCTGTTGAACAACACGGACTCTCACGGAGTCACTCAAGGTCGGTTCCGTCCACGTTAAAGGAGCAGAACTCGGGTTTCACGAACCACTAACCGACACGTTCTAACAGTATATGCTGCTTCGACCTTCTTTAAAATGTAAAATACCACAACAGCAATCTTGTAGATGTTAAATTAGCTTTCAGGCTTCTGACTCGGCGGTCAAACAAAGCTTTGTACAGGAGTCCGCGTGAACTGGACCGAACCAGAACCTCCACAGACTACGGCTGACAAAACTTCACCTGAATGCTTCCAACAGCGTCTAACAGAGTTGAAACAATAATAATCTCACAGCTTCAAATGATAAAAACATGCAGAATCTGCCTGCTTTGAACACTTCCAGCCAAAATCATTATCCTCAGAGTTTAAAACTTGGATCCTTTTATGCAAACATGACGTTACAGTTCATGACTGAGACCACAGATTTATCAATAAACTTTTAGAAGCCGATACGAGGCCACCAGATGTAAAGGGGTTAAAGGGGGGGTCAGTTTAATACTGACCTCCTTTTTACCTTAATTTACTTATTCAGATTGAATAGTAATTTCACGGATTCTCTTCTTTTTCAGTTTATTCAATATTTCTGTGATCTTTGTGATGGATAAATAAACAGAGCCATTAAGTGACAATGGACACGTTAACTTAGTTTGATATGTCAAAGAGACACTATCATTTATTTAAAATAAATCAACTAAATTAACACCATTACACTTGATTGACATGATTTCACTTTCTTTCAATTCAAATACGTCAGCACACTTAAATTCAACACAACAGACATAAATATTGGATGTTAACATATTTAGTCTGTGGGCTCTTTTAGCTTAAAAATATAGTTTCCAGCTTAGATAGAGAGGGGAAAGAGTAGGAGGAATAAGAGGTTGGAGAGATTAAGTTATTTATCTCGAGTGTAACCAGAGATGACACTTTCCATCCGACTTCGGCTAAATCCCAGGTACGTTTGTAAACCGCTCTTTACCTTTTGACGATGCGTCTGATAAAGATATTGCCAGCCTCCCAGGTGCACAGAGTCCTTCCGGCCCTCGTACGTCTGAACTGGTCGTTTACTTCCAACGTCTCCTCGGATCCGCGTCAGCCGTCAGAAACATGTGGCAGCTTCTGGCTGACTTCAAGACGAGATGTTTCTCAAAGAAAGTTCATTAAGAACTTTGGAGCTTTTGCTCGGGGAACTGGATGGAGGCGTCCATCAGTTCTAGCTGACAAGTTAGTCTTTGGCTCTTGACCAAGCTTGACCAGCTGCAAGGCAGAGAGCTTTCAGGTCTCCGTCCATTCAAACTCTCTGTCCATTCAAAGACTGCGTAGACTCATAACAGCCTGTTATCAGTCCTTAGCTGAAGACGCCGGTCGTTAGCTCTTGACCACACGTGTCCAGCTCTTGGGAAAGTTCACATCTCTTGCAAGTTCCCAGCAACTCTCGAGCGTTCTCGCACAGTTTGAACTTAAAGACAGGAACACAGAGAGGAGTTCACTTGCCTTATCATACCCAAGGTTAAAGCCAGAGCAGAGGGAAATGTTTAGGAACAGACAGAGAAAGCTGGAGCCTTGTTCATGAAAAACAACTGATTAAACTGTCTTCTTATTTCTAAACAAAACAGTCGGGTCTCTGTGACCCGATATTTCCCTTTAACACAGCAGTGGACACAGTTTAACTCTCACAGAATAACACAGCTTAAAAAGCACACATCATGAAAATGACAAAAGTTATTCTTTTGATCACATTAGAATAAAATCAAAGATAGAAATAGTCTCTTTTGGTGACTATATTTATCAGATTATAGCTAAATGAATGATTATGTAGTAAATGTCTTGCTTTACTGAGTGGTCAGTAAAGGTCATCACTGGACAGTTCAAAAGTACACAGGTGTCTTAAAAGTGGACAAGGTCATGTCCACTACAGAAACATCAAGGTAGAAAGGTGAGGTGTAATCAGGTAGGGCTAAATCAGTAGCCCGAGTCAAAAGTTGTTTGAGAGTTATGAAAGACTGTTCAGCTTCAAGGCTCCAAACGAGCTTGGACTTTAATTTTCTCATCCCCTGTTCCTTAACCATGTTTCGAAGAGAAGTAGTGAGTTCACTGTAATCAGGTATATAATGTCTACTATACCCTGTCAACCCCAGAAAAGACAACATTTCCTGTACCGTGCTAGGCTTTGGGTGATTCAAAATGGAAACTCTGTGCTCAGGAGAAAGCGTTGTTCCTCGAGCTGAGACTAACCGTCCCAAGAAGGATACCTGGGTGCGGACGGCTTGAAGTTTTGTTTTGCTCACTTTGAAACCCGCATCATGAAGAAGAAGAAGAATGTCATGGGTGGCTTTGAGACAGTCTTCAGGTGATTCTGATGCTATCAATAAATCATCCACATATTGAAGCAAAGTGGTGCCTTCAGGAAGAGGAAGTTTAACCAACAGGTCTTTTAGTACCTGATTGAATATTCCAGGGGACAATGCAAGCCCCTGAGGAAGACGCGTGTATCGATACTGTTGGCCATTAAAAGTGAAAGAAAAAATGTCTCGTACATCATTTGACAAAGGGAGACAAAAGAAGGCGTTGGCTAAGTCAATACAAGTGAACCATTTTTGTTTTGGGTTCAAGTTTGTTAACGCCACGTATGGATTTGGAACAGGGCAGGTGGGAGTCTTAAGGATTGCATTAATTGACCTAAGGTCATGCACCATTCTGTACTTTCCTGTACCTGCTTTCTCGACTGGCAAAATGGGAGTATTCCACTGTGAATTAGACGGTTCTAATACTCCTGCATTTAGCAACCCCCAAACCGTATTGCTCAGCCCCTCTGCGGCTTCTGGCTTATGTGAGTATTGATACAACCATATTGGCTCAGTGGAGAGAAGTTCAAAAGTGATGGGATCGCAGTTTACTAATCCCACATCCTCTGGACCTTGAGACCAAAGGGATTGTGGGAGCGTATCAAGCATGGCAGGGACCTCTGTGTGATCAGTCTTTTCCCTGCCATGTTCTCTTGAAATAAGTTCATGATCTAATTTACCCAAATCCTGAGCTGAAACATCAATAATATAGCAATCTGTTGATGGTGAAAAAGCAACTGATGGAAGCTGTGTGGGACACCAATCTAGGGCATCCATGACTGTTTTTACCATGGGTCCTAAATCCTTAGCCTGGTGTGAAGGTGAAAGAGCAAGTGAGACATGTGGTGCTGCTTCAGATGACATCCTATACCATTCAAGTTGAGATGGTGATAGGGTGACATGTGAGGCCACCCCCTGAGGACCTACAATGATCTTATCTGAGGTCAAAACCCACTCAGTATCTTGCAAAGTAGAGGCAAAATGCTCTCTAAAACAATCATCAGAGTCACGGTCATAAAAGAGTGTCAGATGTATAGGATCTGGAGGGGGAACATAGGGTCGCAGAGCATCAAGCCATGGCTTCCAAGACAAGTACGCAGAGTAGATGCCCAGTTGCTGTGTTGTTTCAGGGCATAGCAAAGCCCAGTAGATGTCAGCGACCTCCTCCTGCGTTGGTTTAAGCAGACATTGTGAGGCTGGAGAGGAAGATGATTGTGAACAAGTCCAACAAGTCCCATTGGGCAGAGTGACTTTCAGCCCAGTTGGTTCACACAAAATGGTCGCCCCCATCTTTTTCAACAAGTCTCTACCCAGCAGGTTTACTGGTACATCCTTAGACAAAACAAAAGGATGAGTCAAAGACTGCGGTCCTGCTGTGATTAGGAGAGGTTCAGTTAAATGCAGTTTTTGTTGCACCCCAGAGAAGCCCACCACTGACACCGTGTCAGATGTGGCGTGTTCGGAAAAGTCCAGGTCATTCAACGTGGAGTATGTGGCACCTGTGTCCACCAAGAAGGACAAGTCCTTGTTCATGACTTTCATCCGTATCATAGGGTCTGCACCTCCCCCTATGGACTGGTTTCTCTGTGGGGTGTGTCATTGCTGGTATGAAGAGCTGGACCCTGAGCCATGGGCCCACTCTCTTTGTGGAGCCGGGTGCTGGCCAGCTGGAGCCATCTGTGAGTTGGGAGCTGAGTGAAGGCGTCCTTCCCTCTGTGACTGTGCTTGTTTGTGAAAACATTCACGGGCCCAATGTCCTGGCTTCAAACAAAAATGGCAGACGTCTTGTGCTCTGTTTCCCTGCAGGTTACCTCGGCTATAGCCCCTGCCCCGCGCTCTTCCTCCTCTCCTCCACTGCCCCCTGACCGGACCCTGAGATGAGTTATTATAATATGGCTGGGGTGCCGTGTGCTGCTGTGGGGTGTTAAACACACCTCCCTCCCCAGTAACCATCTGTTTGGCCTCTTTCTTTGATTGCACCACATCTCTAGCTTGCTTTAGTTGTAATTTCAGCAGCTGAGTTTGCATGTCTTTTAAATCAGCTGAACTTTTTACCTCCTCATCTGCTACTTCCTGCAGATGATGAATTAAGTGACGTTCCCATTTCTCTGCATCAGCAGTGGGAAGGTCAGGGTTTGCTTTTATTGCTTTACTGACAGCTGCTGGAACACCATCAAGGATAGCTTGTCTAAAGAAATATCTCTGTCCCGCACCTTGCCCGTGGCAGTGTGTTCTATCATGCCACTCTTGCTTACACTGATCTAAATAAACTGTGGGGTTCTGTCCAGGTTTCCAATGAAACTTAGGCACCCCTGAACCCTCCGGGAGTGGGTAAGCCTCCCTAAGGGCTCCTGCGAACCTATTTAAGTGATTTGTCATGGGTTCTGAGTCGAGAACTGTGCGATTCCAACCTGCTGCCCGTTCCAATTCATCCATCCTAGTGGAAGTGACACATCTCCCCAACAAAGCTCTCACATCCCCCACTGCCAATGTGATCCCTTTGGTGAGGCTGTCCACTGAGTTCAACCATTTGCTGGCCCCCTCTGTTAGGGGGGGCAATTTCTCCACCAAGGCCTGAATGTCTCCCAGAGCAAAAGGTTTGTACCTGACTTGTGTACCTGCTTGGAACAAGGGATAGCTGCTGCTGGAAAAAGAACAATTTTCAAACCCTTGCGTCTCCTCATGCTCCATAAGACTAATGGGGTGTGATGTTACAGGAAGTGGTGTACTGGGTGTGGTGTTGTAGAGGGGAAGCGGTGTACTGGTGTTTTCCATCCGATTGGATGGAAGAGGAGGAGAGGTCATAACCTCTGAAGTGATCCGAAGAGGGCCTTCGGCCAAGGGGGGGTTCCCGGGCCTTGATGTGTTGTGGGGTGTCAGATTTAACATCCTGTCAGTTAATTCAGGCCTGTTTCCCCACCCAGGAGCGTCAGGAGGAACATATTTTTGCCCTGATGTCTCACTTAAAGTGAGCGAGAGGGGCCCTGGGGCCACTGGGTGGTAAAACGACACCTGTGACCTTGGGGGTGTTATTGGAGAGAAGGGAGGAGGGGTTATAGATATTGAGCTGACAGCTGCCTTTTGGGACCCATGTGTGTTCATAAAGTCTCTGAAGTCTGATGCACTCACTGATCCCACCTCACTCTTGGTAACCAGATTCTCTGATGTCATGGAATTCTCTTGTACTAAGGTGGAGGGAGCTTCTTCTATCTTTACCACGCCCCCTTCTACATGATATATTGGGTACATGCTTTTTACCGATGGTGCTGGTGGGGTGCTGTTATAGGGTGGAGGCTCAAGAATTCCTGTTTTCTCACTTTTCTCCATAGTCAGTAAATGTAACACTCCTTGTGCTATTAAAACCAGTTTAAACCACTCTTTGCAACTGCTGTCTGATGCAGTCAACAATTTTTTATATTTCCCTTTTTGTAAAGCATTGGCCTCTTTCTTTTGCTTTTCAAAACCTTCTATTTCTTCCTTACACGTCCTTATTTTTTTCCATATTAAACTCACCACGTTACTTTTACCTGTTTTGTCAGTTAATTCCTCTAATTTTTTTAAGAGCTGTTTTTCCTGTTTTTTGTCCTGCATTGATATATTTATTGCCTGTGTTATAATTTTCTTTTGTTCTTCTATGGGTTTAAATAAGGTGTTTCCGCACCTCTGACTAAAATTCCCTTCCATCTCAGCTTTTAAACCTTTGTCCATTCTCACAGTAAAACATGCACACTCCACACAGCTATTAATCTTTATTGTTACAGGAACCAGGACTCAGTGAATACACGGGTGCCTCCCACACTGGAAGGGTCGAGACAGACTGCGCGTTCCTTATGGCAAGTCAGCCCGTCCGATTCTTTTCCCGTGTACCACTCCGGAACTCTTTTTTCCTTCCTCTTCCACACACACACACGCTGGCCTTATAATTCAACAAGACTTACAACACTGAAGACTGACCAGCTCACGCTGGCCTTATAACTCACAGGACAGACAACGGATAAACAGACCAGCCCAACAGGCACGCGGAGCTCTGACGCCAGAAACTTCAGCAATAAAAAAATTTTTTTAGAACCTTTTGAGTATAACATAGGATTGGTTTGACGTGTGTTGACTCCTCACAGTGTTCGTACCCTCACTGGTTTAGAACATAAAAAAGATTTAGTATTCTGTGACTAATTTTATTCTATTTTTAACTGGTCCAAATTTTGGAACTCTTATCGGATTATTTTATCAGCGAAAGTCAGCGTGTTCATTTCAAAACTCTCACCTAGCCCCGCCCTTACTTATTTAATCTCGAATTATAAGTAAGTCTAAATTGTCACTGTTTTAAACTAGACACAACCTAGTAAGATTACAGTTGAACTTGGTCTCAGAGTTACAGGGTCAGCGGCGAATAAATTATTTATTTATTCTAAAACCCCGACCCCTCTGTTCCAAAAGCCCGTCGGCTTTTTGGTAGGCGCGACCACTGCGTGTTTTTACCTGGGACTTGGGTATTATTATTTACTTCATGTATACGTATACTTGTCTTATTTCATTATCTTAATGAGTCCAACACACTGAGTTAAAATTTGCCTATTAATGTCCAATCACAGATTTCGTTTAAACAGGAATCTGCTTACCTTCTTTGTAAAGTGACCGGTCAGTGATCAGTGCTCTGGACTCCTCTGCCCCTTCCTGTCCGCGCGTGCAACCAACTCGGTAGGAACCTCCAATTGTTGACGTATGAAACTTATCCGCCCCAGAATTCGTTTTTTGGTTCACTTTGGATCAGAAAGGAAAAACACGCTGAAAACACGACAAACGCTCATAATTTAAAGTTCCAAAAAACCAGTTTAATTAATCATAAGTTTAAAAAAAGAAAGTCACAGAATACATTGTGCTATTCTTAAAAGTCATTACATTTGTTCAAAAGAGAGCCAGGGAGACAGTGGGGAGAGAATGGGTGGAAGAAAAGACATTTTATGTGTTTCAAGGAAGACCTCATACAACCTGATTAATCTGGATCCAATTCTCTTCACCCCGGGGCCTTCTGTCTTATCGCTGGAGGAGGATACCCATGTTTATATACTCCTGCAGGATCTTTCCTGCCTTCCACCAATCACGAGGCCCTTCTTTGTCTCTCTGGTGGGGTATTTCCCCCCCCCTTAACTGATAGAGGAAATACCATTTGCTTTTTCAGCTGGCTGAACTCTTTTTTGGTAAAAGAGTGAAGGATAATATTCATTCATTCAACCTTTATTTATACAGGCTGACTTTACACAGTTCTACTTTTAATCTGATTGAAAACTACTTCACAACTATTATATAATTAATGCACAAGCTTTATGATCAAGGTATTAATTGTTTTACTACGTTTTATGCAACCATGTTCTCTGCGCCTTCAAGTGAACACAGTTTTCAGAGCTGGACACCTTTTTTCCAACTCACATGAGGCTGATGGGGGATGTGTAACACCCAGAACAAAGGGGCCAGTGTCTCTCCTTGCCAGTCATATAAATCTGTGAAGTCATAAAACTGACAAAAGGCACCAAGGCCCCCCCCGCCACAAGTCACTCAAAGACCAGAAGAGACCCACTTTCAAGCATTCCTTAAGTCCCAAAGCCTCACATGAGTAGATGCTCACATTCTGTCTCCTCTCAGAAAACCCTTACCATTTTATGAGAGAAACTTGATCATTTTTAACATCGTATGAAAAACCTCTTCGATATAATGAAAACACAAAGACAAAATTATTTTATTTCATGACAGTCCCATCTGTACAAAACTTTTGGACTGTACAGGTCGCATTTTCCGCCGCTCTCGAGCCTGGACTCTCGTCTCTTATCGCCACGGATCGCCATTCGCCAGCACTTCCGGTTCGAGCCGAGGAAGGAGGGGAAGCGGGGGACCAGTCAGAGCTGATCACACGGCCAACTAGCGACGTTGAAACAGCTGTAATTATTAATGGTGCCTTTCTACACAGGTAAGCAAGTAATAATTAGTGAGTTTAATAAATCGCTGAGCACACATGAGCAAAGTTTGAGCTGTTTTCATCTGTGTTCGGGACGTGGTGTCGTGTGTGTGTGGTTGTTTCAGTCAGTTACAGTAGCTACTAGCTGTGCTCATGGTGTGGTGTACTGCAAAGTTGCTACTTGCTAGTTATAAACCCGAATGTGTGAAGACGACTCCTGTCTGTCCATCTTCAGCTCATCATGAACTGTTTACTCCTCAGAGTGTCTGTCTGTGTTAGTTAACTTTTGTCTCGTTTCGTTTAGCAGCAGTTGCAAATTTTCTGATGAATAAATCTGAATGAATAAATAAACTTTAGTTTTAGTTTAGTTTAGTTAAACTTTAGTTTCATTATAAGTTGTGCTGTTGTTTCAAAGACACTCTAAACTTAAATAAATCAAGTAGCAGAAAGATTTAAGCATTAAATAGTTTGAATTTTTCATGTTATGAAACAGTGATTATATAATTATTTGAATTTAATTTTAATATTATAAAGATCACTGTGGATGGAATGCAATTGAAATAACCTGGATATTATTATTTATGTTGTATTAAGAAAGTTAAAATGTGATTACATATGTGTACACAAAGCACTTCAAGCAATGTGGAAAATGCTAAAAAAAATACATAATTAATGTGCCTTCTGTACTTTCTTTACAGAAAAAAATCCACACAACACCTTCATCTCTACACACCGGCATCCAATCTACCACCTGTGTAACAGACAGGTGGTGTACAGAAGAAGATCCAAGATGTCCAGCTTAACCTTATCATGCAGCAGGTGACTTCCCATATCCCAAAAGTGAGTATTTTCACTTGTGGTGTTTTACTATTTTTAACACTGTATTGATCTGGAGAATGAAAACAAAGTCTCTTGCAAGTTACTAGCTTATTAACATTGAAACATTTAAGGTGCATTTATATGGTGAAATGTTATATATGCTAAGATGCATTAGGAGTCAACTCAGGACCTTTAATATTAGGAATATTTAAGAGAACTGTCTGGTACTAAAAAAATACAGTAGATTGATTCTATTTATTTGCTCTCTCCACTGCACACCTGTAGAAGGAGGTGAGGTCTGAACTTCTCAGACCAGCTCGTCTAAGCCGTCTGAGGAAGTAGAGTCTCTGATAAATTTTCTTGATCAGGCTGGTGGTGTTGTTGCTCCAGCTGAAGTTATCGTTCATGTGTACCGTACACCTAAGTACTTGTAGCTGGAGACCACTTCCACCGCAGATCCTCCTATGTTCAGTGGGGTGTGGGGTTTGTTTGTTCCTTCTGAAGTCCACAATCATCTCCTTTGTCTTCTTCATGTTGATGTGAAGGTTATTGTCCTTGCAGGACCCAGAGCCTCTTTATCATAAAGTGGAAGAAAAGACCCTTAGACCAGTCTGGTGGGTGACCAACTTAAGGAGACTGATATCGGATTTTAGGTCACTTCACTTTCTTTAACAACAAACATGAACATGGCTGGCTGTGAGGGGCAAACACATGACATATAGTAGCTAAAAGACAGATGCTTAAACTGCTAAGCTTCAGCAAAAAGAGGAAAATATTGATGAGTAGCAAAACACTAGCTAAAGTAGCATTTTTTTTGCTGAAAGTATCAAAATGCTAGTTAAAAGTAGCAGAACAGTAGCTAAAATCTCAACAAGATAAAAAAGAAAACAGATTTAAGAGAATAATGTTTAAGGGAAAGTTTCATATTTTGAAAGATATAAAACTAGCAACAAAAAAGTAAGCTGAAATTAGCACAAAATATGTAAAAAGAACAATAAAGTGGTCATAGTGTTATGATTTCAAAGGTTTACCCAGTTGGTAATGAGACCCAGAACGACACAAGACGAAGAGGTGCAAAAGTAACAGTGTTTATTATTTACAGTGCAAGTCTATATACTGTACACATGTACAGGGATCTTCTGGATTTCCTAGAAGATGAAACAAACTGTCAGAAAGGCTTGACCAGAAGGCTCTTTCAAGATGATTGATCTAGTTTTGTTTGTTATTTTACAGAGAAATCCTTAGTTCCTTGAGATGAATCCCAGAGGGCGAAATGAGGCAGGCAAGTGGTTGGAGGGCAAGACACGATGAGCAGAGAACTGAACCCAGGACCAAGATGGAAACGAGGACTGGAAACACAACAAAAAACAAGGTAAGTGTCTCTCAAAGTACTGTACTCAGAAACTGGCTAGAAGCATAAATACCATGAGTAGGCATCAATGCTCCAGCGAAGAGTACTTGACTGCAGCCTTAAGTATAGGTGGAGCTCATCAGGTGGATCACAGTAAAATAGATCATTTTTCTTCCCCATAAATCAGTTATTTAAAAT
>JBBPBX010097172.1:0-12904 GCA_038048925.1 Garcialebias charrua
ACACCCCCCACATCACATACAACAATGCCCCACAGGACGAAATAAAATGTGTTCACCCACCTCCACTATGTGTTGGAGCCGATCAAAGAAAACCAGAGAGCATAGTCTGATGTGGAGGTACAGGTTGTCTCAAGACTGATGTAATCCAACAAAAGGTCTTTATACTGTTTAATACTAGGCTGATTTATACTCAGTGAGTAGCCACAGTCTTGTGTCTTGCTGATTCAGGTGTGTGACAGTGGGTCTTACCACCTGCCGCCCACTGCTCTTAAAGGGTAGTGAGCATTTGATCTGTTTGGTGGTCTTAGGATCACATCTCTGTTTTTTGCAGATGATATGGTCCTACTGGCTTCATCAGGTCGTGAAGTACAACTTTGCAGGAGCGGTTCGCAGCCAAGCGTGATGAAGGGATGAGGATCAGTTCCTCCAAATCCAAGGTCATGGTCTTGAGCTGGAAAAGGGTAGAGCGCCTTCTCCGGGTCGGGGAGGAGGTCCTACCCCAAGTGGATGAGTTTAAGTATCTTGGGGTCTTGTTCACGAATGGGGGGAAAAATGGAGCGAGAGATCGATAGGCGGAAAGATGCGGCGTCTGCAGTGAAGAGGTGCTGTCATGGTGAAGAGAGAGCCGAGTCAAAAGGCAAAACTCTTGATTTACTGGCTGATCTACGTTCATACCCTCATCTATGGTCACAAGCTTTGGGTTGTGACGAAAGTACGAGATTGCGGATACAAGCGTCTGAAATGAGTTTTCTCCTTAGGGTGTCTGGGCTCTCCCTTAGAGATAGGGTAAGAAGCTCGGTCATCCGGGAGGGACTCAGAGTAGATCCGCTGCTTCTCCACGTCGGGGGGGAGTCAGTTGAGGTGGCTCGGGCATCTTTAGGATGCCTCCTAGATGCCTTCCTGGTGAGGACATGTCCCACCAGAAGGAGATCCAGGGGAAGACCCAGGACATGGGATTCCCCCGGAGGAGCTGGCCCAAGTGGCTGGGCAGAGGGATGTCTGGGCCTCCCTACTTGGGCTGCTACCCCAGTGACCCAACCCCAGATAAGCAGAAGAAAATGGATGGATGGATGGAGTACTGTTTGAGTTTTGTCTCTGCTTTCCGGAGGGCCCAGTTAGGATATCCACATTGCTCCAGGGCCAGTCTTGTGTAGGATTTCTCCTTCCACTACGAGATGCATCTTAAAAAGTAAAGTTAAACTGTCTTAAATCATGTGCGGTAGTAAGAAAATATTTCAGGCCTTTCAAAAACATGGTAATGCTTTATATCATGGTGTACTTTTGAAATTCCACACTAAGATTAGCTGTTAGCTCATCACCTTGATAAACTAGTAGGTCATTTAAAGAGCTATCCAAAACAGGTAAAATATTGACTGATCATAACCTTTCCACAAAACCCCTACTTTAAAAAAAAAAACTGAACCATCCAGTTTTTTTGTTGTTCAGGATAGCTAGTTCAATAAAATTCAACTTGACTAATTTAATGACCGAATTTTGTTGATGTCCTCCTGAGGGAACGTCTAGTTTACTCAACAAAACGAGCACAAGTTCACTCCTGCGCACCGTCTGAGAGGTACTTTGTTCAGGGTGAAACATTTACAAGCCATCAGTTGTAGGAGCTCTTCAAACCAGCGTTCATTGAGCATTTATTTGTCAGAGCTGATGGAGAGGAGGAATCTGTCAGTGTGTGGAGATGCTGAGAGGAGCCGTAAACAAAAGAGATGAAAAAAACACACCAGCCGTCCTGCTGTCGGGACATGAATCCACAGTGTTAACATTCCTCTGGAAAAATCTGAGGACTGTAAGAGGAGCTGAGCAGAGAGGAGTGGGTGGCGGTGTGTTTATGACCGTTTGGCACGAGTAAAGTTGACTTTTCAGGCTTTGTGTGGATTTAAAGCCTTTGCATATTTTGCTTACTTTGTAGTGCAAAAGTCCTCCAGAGAAAAACATTATTTTCACCCCGCGGTGCGTGTTTTTGTTCCTGTGCCGGGGCTGCAGATATAGGGAGGATCCCAATCTGGACCCAAAACCTCAAAATCCTCTGCTGGGACTCCTAATTATCAGACCCCTGTGTGGTTTCCTCCTGTACGCCTTTAATCCAGGCCGGAGTTGTGATATTCACGAAACGGTTCGCGGCGGATTGCTAAAGAGCTACGTACGTAATGAAATGGTCACCTTTTGCATTGTTAAACTTCCTTGTTGAAAAAAGGAAATGGACACGAACAGAGCGAGTCAGGCTGAGAACCCATCATCAAACCCAAAATAACACTCAGGCAAACACACCAACAAGTAAAAGATCAAATCCCAAAACCCACAAGATATCATCATTTGGTTTGGAGGTGTTTTTTTTTTACAAGCTGAAGAGAGAAAAACAAGATTATCATAGCATACGACACATTACTCACATATATATATATATACTGTATATATACATATATATATATATATATATATATATATATATATATATATATACATACACAAGTATTGTGTTTTTTTTCCAACACAAACGTACATACTAGTTCATAAACATGCTCAGAAACTTGTTTACAAACTGGTAGCTAACACACTTTCTTCTACAAACACATACCAGTGCTGTATTTTCTGTACAACTTTACTGTTCGTTAGTCAGCTCGTAAGTCCGGAACCTCGTATGTCGATGCGCTCGTAAGTCGGGGACTACCTGTATATGTATATACATATACGTATATACATAATATGTGTGTATATATAAACAGCGGCTTTTATATCGGCAAGTTATTTTGATGGATTGTCTGATGTCCGATATTTAATTTTATTGCTANTATATGTATATATATATATAATATATATATATATATATATATATATATATACAGGTAGTCCCCGATTTACGAGCGAGATCCGTTACAACGAGGCGCTCGTAAACCGGAAATCTCGTAATTTGGAACGGCCGCCATTTCTCTCGTAAATCCGGAATTTCGCTCGTAAATTGGAACGGTTTTCGCTAGCGCGACTACAAACACTCTATTTTCATCCAAAAACTGCTTATGAGTGCATAAAAATGATCGGAAACGTGTGTCCATATGCTTAGCTAACTAACTGTGGTGAAAAAACACATGAAAACTCAGTATTTTTTTCGTTTTTTCCAAAAATTCGCAGCTCGTAAGTCTGGAACCTCGCAGATCAGAGCGCTCGTAAATCGGGGACTACCTGTATGTGTGTGTGTGTGTGTGTGTGTGTGTGTGTGTGCGTGTCAACTTGCCACCCCAAACATTTGAGGAAACTATGTTTTCTAGTTTTTACAATACTGTACTTACCGGTAGTTTAGTTTCCTCAAATAATTGGGGTGGCCGAATATTCATCTATGGAGGCCAATATTCATCTATGGAGGCCATCAAAAATATTGATGTTTCATTCAAGATTGACAATTCCGAAATCTGTAGAGTATATGAGGCGAAGTTTTTGGGTGTCATCATTGATGATAAATTATCATGGAAGCAACACATAAATTCAGTTAAAATGAAAATATCGAAATCTGTTGCAATTTTTTATAGAGTCAGGTATCTACTGAATGATAAAGCTTTGTGTTTGTTGTACAATACAATTGTTGTGCCACATTTAATTTACTGTATTAATGTTTGGGGGAAAGCATGTAAATCAATTACAAAGCCCATTTTTATATTGCAGAAGAGAGTTATAAGAATTATCAAGGGTAAACATTATTGTCATCCATCAAATATATTATTTTGTGAATTGAAGTTTTTGAAGTTCCCTGATTTAGTGGATTATAACATCTTGTCATTTATGTATAGAGCGCATCATAATGCATTGCCTTCTAATATCCAAAATAATTATGTGAAAAGATCCAGTAATTATAATCTTAAGGGGAAATATGTTTTTCTTAAACCGCAATTCAGAACCAGTTTGAAGGGAAGATCTACCATAATTCAAGGTGTTAGACTGTGGAACGATTTAGAGTTAGCTGTTAAGGAAGCTAAATCTATCTCAATATTTAAGAAACTGGTAAAAGTCCATATGTTAAAAATATATATATGAATGTATTTCATGAAAAGTGTTAGATATTTGAAATATCGCTTGAGTTATTTACTTGTTTTGACAATTTTTTGAATATCAGAGTCAGAGTCAGAGAGTCTTTATTGTCATTTGCACCGCATGTAGTACATGTGATGAAATGAGATTATGTACACAGGGTCCCAGTTACATCCAACAACAAAATGTAAGAGAAAAACAGTAATAACATCTAGGATATGAACTAAGAAAAACATCCAACTAGAAATACACTAAGCCCTAGAGTAATAGAAAAACGTCATTACAAACAGCAGCACGAACATGAGTCTTTATGAGCAGATGGTCACAGATGAACACAGCAACAAGAAAACAGATCAGCATCAGCATGATGTGATATTTCACAGTGATTATTCTTATTATTTATTTATTCATGAGTCTAACAGCCTCAGGGTAGAAGCTGTTCCTCAGTCTAGTGGTTCTACATTTGATGCTCCTCAATATATATGTTATTGAATATGAATGTTTATTTGAATGGTTTACTGGTTTATTGGATAACAAAGGAGCAGATATTATAAGATTGTTTTCTTCATCTGCTGCCTTTCATTTTATATATACTATGTTTTGTAGTTAAATATATGTTATTTGTTATGTTATGTATTTTAGTTTTGTTATGAAATGAATAAAGACTTCAAAAAAAAAAAAAAAGACCACCATTGGCCATGCCCTGGCTCCTCCATTTGACCTGTTGATGGATAAATTGGTTTCCTCCACTCGATCTATCAATTTGCCTCGCCTCGGATAAAAAACAAACAAAAAAAAACATAAAAATAAAAATTCTCTTTTCTTCTACACTTTGTAACTCCTACTCACTTGAATATACAGTACTGTATTTGACCAAAATCGTTGTTTACTTGCAATCCCTGTTCAAATCCCTCAGCAATGGGTATAATCAACGTACATCTCTTTGTATTTGTGCTACCATTCACATATTAGCAAAATAAATATCAAGAAAACATTTTTTTGTTGTTGTTGTTGGTGTAAACAAACAATAAAATTCAGTTTTCTCTTAGTTTTGGTCAAAGCTTGGAAGACCCACTGCAGAGGGACCCATGAGCCACAAGTGCCCCCGGTACCGCCGCTTGCTGACCTCTGTTCTAAGAGAGAATTGAGTTTTTGCGTAAAAACAAACACTTCTCAAGTCTTTGTATCCGTTCAGAGTTACTGCTTTAGCCGGGGAGTTCAATTAGATTTATAGTCATAAGTCTCCTTCCCCTCCAGTCCCAATGAGTCTGCTGACAGGTCTGTGAAGTGAAGGCCAGGAAACGTTGAGGGAATGCAGACTTCGTGTGTTTACAACTGACACTATCTCTCTGGTGCCCTTTGACCACAACTGAAACCAAACGGGAGTGAGAAGTTTCCAGACCTGGCATTTCTGTTTCTCCGGATAAAGAACATGCTGACTGCGTTCAACTTCCAGAGCTGCCATCAAAGCCAAACGATTGCGTCATAGCTCGTATTCTGACTTCATAAAGTCTGCTCGTAAGTGGCGCGACCTTGTGTCGCATTTGACTCCCAACAGTTAAAGGAGAAATGAAATCAAATCTGAAAAAAATCGATATAACAAGAATTTTATATAGTAAACAACACACATAAACATACTTTGTATGCTTTTTTCAAGTCAGTAGCTTAAAGAAATAGTTTTTTACATTTTTCCTGCTACATGCCGAAGTGGAGTAATTTCTGGAGTAATTTTCTGGAGGACAGGAAATGACGCATATTTGTCCTCGCGCTAACTTCCAAATAACACTGAAGCTAGAAACCCATGATTACTGTCCTCCTGTCTGTCATTTAAAATGGAAGCAGAAGACTTTGTTGAATCCGAAGGATATCACTTTAGTTTGTCAAAAACAGTTTGGTGATTTAGTGCATTAATGGGCATTTCTATCCTGGAAATACGAATAGCCGTGCGTTAGCCGCCGCATGCTAACGTGGAAGTGGGGGTGTTGAAAATGTCCTAATGACAACAGAGGACACAAAAATTAGCGACACAGTCAATAAATCATCACAGGAGCAAATGAGAAAGAACTAGCTCCGCTACAATGCGGCCTCTATGCTAATGCTACGTTAGCCCGACGCTAGCGATGTTAGCTTGATGCTACCGCGATGTTAGGTTGATGCTACCGCGATTTTAGCTTGTAAAATAAACATCTACGAGTGAGGGGTAACAAACTGATGTTAATGAACTATAACATCAGAGTTAATAACCGTTTTTAGACTATTTCATTTGTAATGCATGAATTGTCTGTATTTTCACACACTCATGATTTTCAGAACATACCTGTCATGCCGCTTTGGAAAGTAATTCTTGCGTTTACGCCTGTCGAAGTTTTTTATCTTTCGGGAACCCAAAAAAAGAAACTCCAGTTGTTTTTTCTGGCTGATTAGAACAATTAATTGCTACACACTGGACCATGTTGTCCGCAACTCTTCCACTCACTAGCTACACAGTATGAGAGACAACCGTAGCCCGGCCTACGTCATACCTGGGAGCGAGAGCAGGCGGGGGGAGGGGTGTCAAAAACACCGGATGAGATTTTTTTCACTTTGCAAATTCTAAATTTGAGTTAGGATGAAATTTTTGACTTGTAAAAATTTCTCCACAAGCTTATTTTATGCTTTTCATTAGACTACTATTAGCTTAAAAACACTTTTCATTTCTCCTTTAATATATTTTTCCTATACTATTTGCACTTGCATTACATGAGAACGGTTTGATTCTTTAATAAATCTGCCACGTTGAAAACAAACAACTCCATACGTTTTCTTTAATCCACGTTTTCTGACTCAAACAAGGCCCTTCGCCTACTTGTTGCGGCATGTGATTTTGTGGTATGCTGCACTCAGACAGAAGCTGACATTTAAGAGGGTTGGAAAGCAGAAAGAAACAGAAAAACTGACGCTGTGCCCTGCTCCTGGCCTTGCCCGCACCCAAAACAAAGGAGCCGTGGAGACCGGGAGCCAGACGGCGGTGGGAGATGGTTATTTCATGCCCCACAAAAATGCTGGCAGAAGATTTCCCAGCCTCTATCTATAAAAAAAATAGAAACTTCGCATGTTATCGGCTTTTAGAAGCTGTTAATTACAGGGGATTTCAAATAAATCGACACAAAACTGTTAAAAGGTCCATTTTCTGTGATGTGAAAACAAGAGTATCACATACATACATCATTCATTCATCGACAAACTATTACAGGTAGTCCCCGATTTACGAGCGCTCTGATCTACGAGGTTCCAGACTTACGAGCTGGCGAATTATTGGAAAAAACGCAAAAAATACTGAGTTTTCCTGTGTTTTTTCACCACAGTTCGTTAGCTAAACATGTGGACACACGTTTCCGATCATTTTTATGCACTCATAAGCAGTTTTTCGATGAAAAACGAGTGTTTGTAGTCGCGCTAGCAAAACCGTTCCAATTTACGAGCGAATTTCCGGACTTACGAGAAGCGTGGCGGCCGTTCCAAATTACGAGATTTCCGGTTTACGAGCGCCTCATTGTAACGGATCTCGCTCGTAAATCGGGGACTACCTGTATACAGCCATCTATTTGATGTTTATTTATTAATTTTAAAATAACAATACAAAACAGTTTCATCAGATACAAGAATACAAGTATAAAATGAAAGGAGCAGAAAGAAGAAGAAATCTTATTATATCTGCCCCTTATTTCACTATTTGTTCAAACAATGATAACCTTCAAACTACATAAAATGAATAACTCTACTTAATTTTTCTAACTGTAATACACAAACGCACTAAGCTACATCATCTATAGTTTTTGAGCAAGTCCGTTTTGACCTTTTTCTTATGTATACATTGATTTTGCATTTTTAACATCACTCTCCAGAATATTCCACAATCCAACTCCCTGAATTGAGCTAGACCGTCCCTTCAAGCTGGTTCTGAATGTTGGTTTGATGAATATCTCTGTCCCTTTGAGATTGTAATAACTTTGTCTTTTAATAAAATTTCTTTGGATATTTAAAGTTAATGTGTTATTATGAGCTCTATACATAACTGATAAAATACTATGATCTTGTAATGATTGAGGGATTGAGTTTCACTGAATTGCCAACACACTGAGAAGTTTTAAAATGTTTATTGTGATGTAGAGAGCTGGATCGGATTCTACAGGTCACCGGGAGCAGGAGCTCTAAACAGGAGAGGAGAAGGTTAGCAACTGGAGTGAACAGAGGTGAGGCTTTTATTTTGAATGAGTCGACTAACCTTCTCAGAGTTTGTTTGGTCCAGGTAGACTTCCTGATAGACGTTGAGCGTCTGAGAGTTGGTCCGTGATTACTTCTTTGTTTGAGGTGGTTGATCCAGAATGACTTTTTAGTCCATGGGTTATCCAAGTTCCAGTCCGGGGTCATGCACAATAATTCAGCAGAAGGCAGAAACAGGTTAGGAGGAGCAGGCGTCTTACTTGGTCGGGGTACACAGGCGTGGGTCGGTTTCCAAGAGGCCGATGGGTGGATAGAACCGTTCAGGGGCAAAAACACAAGGCAGAATCCAGAGGCGGGGTCCGAGGTCAAAACCAGAAGAGCTGAGGCAGAGAAGTATCCAAGAGGGGAGCAGGCAGGAATCTTTAAACCATGAAACAGAACCAGAATCGAGACGAGGAGGGCAAGACTTGACATGAATGCTGGATAACTACTCAGGATAACCTTTTCATAAATCTGGCAGAGACTGAGAGTGAAGCTGGGACTTATATACTGGCTGCAACAGGTGGATGAAATCTAGGTTGATTAGCTGCAGCACATGCAGGCAGGAAGAAGGAAGAAGACTGATCAGAAAATACTTTTACTATGAAACTAAATATTGAACTACAACTAGATGAACATGGAACATGACAAAATAAATATTGAACTAAAACTAGATGAACGTGGATCATGACAGTTCTACCAATTCCTGGAATTTCAATAAATTTAGCTGAAGAAACAAGGTGTTTGATGGGTGACTGAAATGTTTTCTGGTGATTACTCTTACAGCTCTTTTGTAAAATATGAACAGGCTTTGTACGGTAATTGTTTTGCACGCTTTTCCCCAAACCTCAATACAATAGATTAAATGTGGAACAATGATTGTGTTATAATAATAATAATAATAATAATTGTCTAAGCTTGTCATCTGCGTATGTTTCCCATACACAGACGAAATTCGTCTCTGCATTTAACCCAACCACCTACCAGGCGGTGCAGTGAGCAGCCATAGAAGGCGCTCGGGGAGCTGGAGAAATAGGTGTGCACTCATAGACACCCCAAGATGTGTAGTGGCCGGGACAAAACATATACAGATCTTTATCAATTAAAAAATCCCTGACTTTATACAGTACTGCAACTGATCTAGCTATTTTTGTTTTAATGGAATTTACTAGATGTTTTCATGCCAGTTTGTCATCAATGATAACACCCAGAAAATTCACTTCACTCACTTTACAGATCACAACATCTTCAATTTCAAATGGATCGTCAACAATTCTCTTATTGTTACTGAATATCATGTAATTATTGAACGTCTTTTTTGATTTTATCATGTCCTGGACGACTGAGAATCTTCACCAGCATCATGTAATTAGTTTTATCTAAATTCAATGATAATTTGTTTAGTTTAAACCAAGTTTGTATTTTTATAAATTCTGTTTTCATTATATCCAAAATCCGTTTTATGTCTTTACCCAAACATAAAAATGTGGTGTCATCGGCAACAAGAACCCATTTAAGAAGTCCTGACACATTTACCAAGTCATTCACATATAAAATAAATAACTTTGGTCCAAGCACAGAGCCCTGAGGAACTCCACAAGTGATATCACGGAGGTCAGATCTAACATCATGTACTTGCATAAACTGTTTTCTATCTTTCAAATAGAGATACCCACTGTAATGCTGGTCCTCTAATACCATAATTATTTAGTTTTTCAAGGAGAATGATGTGGTCAATGGTATCAAATGCTTTTTTTAGATCAACAAAAACTAACACAGTACTGTTTATGATCGACAGCAGTAGTTATTTGTTCCATTAATTCCATGAGAGCCATTGATGTAGAGTTTTTTTCCTCTACCATACTGACTGCTACTTAAAATATTTTGCTTATCAATAAATTGATCCAATCTGGTCACAAATAGTTTTTCTAGAATTTTTGAGAACTGTGGTAACAAGGATATTGGCCTATAATTATTGAATACACATTTATCACCATTTTTAAAAAGCACTCTATAGCACTGGCATGGACAAATGAAGACCTTGTATAACATTTTACTTTGATTTATGACCTTGGCTGATGGTCTAGTGATGATGCATCTAGTATGTATCAAGTTTCATTAAACTGTCTTGAGCTGATCAGAAATTATGGGCCAGACAAGAGAGTTCATGGACGAAGACGCAACCATCATTGTAGGTATGCTGGTACGTTTTAACAAAATGAACCTCTTTGTCCAACCCTGGTCCTCGGGGGGCCACTATCCTGCATTATTTACTTGATTCCTTGCTCTTCATTGAGCCATGGAACTCTGCAGAAGCCTGCAAACTACTCATCTAAATCAGGGGTGTAAATGGACTGTACTTATGCATTTCTATAATCACTCTACTAGATCTCTACAACGCTAATTGAACAAACTAGAGACTAATCAGTGCTTTATTACATTCATACACCGATGGGACACACATTGGAGACAATGTGGGGTTCAGTGTCTTGCACAGGGACACTTCCACATGTGACTCCTGGTGGAATCGAAGCCCCAACTCTTGCGTTGGAGAACAACTACGGTACTCTAACCACTCATCCACAGCTGCCCCAAAGCAGTCAAAGCAGAGAGACACCTAAAGCATGCAGGATGGCGGCCCTCAAAGGATCAGGATTGGACACAACTGGTTTAGGACATTCCAAAACTTGCGTTTCCTTCTGATGACGATAGCCCGTATTTCGATTTGGATCATTCTGGTTGGGCTCGGTTCCATTGAAAAAAAGAGTACCGTAGTCTTCTTCAGTTTCGGCTTTTCAGCAGACACCTGAAGGTTGTGGCCAAAACAAACACATTCATAATTACATGCACTTTGACTAAAACCCCAGACTCAGCTACGCAACAGCAGCCCCACAGCATGCTGCTGCCATTGCCATGTTTCTCTGTGAGTTTAGTGTTCTGTGGTTGATCTAGTCTTGTTCCTGTACACCTTTTTGAACTTACAGAAAGTTCAGGTTTGGGCATTTAGACTTTGCTTTTTAAGGGACAATATATTACCTTATTTTACTGTACAGGTAGTCCCCGACTTATGAACGAGTTCCGTTCCTACGCACCGTTCGTAACTCGAAAATAACGTAAGTCAGAACGTATTACACGTGGCGTTCGTAAAACCGGATTTTTGCCGTGAGTCGGAAAAAGTACGCTAACGCTGCGCCGCACACCCGTTTATCGTCATGAGACTGAACAAGCGTACGTACTGGTCCATAAACATGCACAGAACTTTATTTACAAACAGTTAGCTAACACATTACACCACACATTCAACTATAAGCACATACATGTACCTGTACTGTACAGTACAGGTGTATTTTGTACAGGCTTTTGAAGGATGTGAATTCTACTCTGTGCATGGACAACAGTGCTGCTTTCATTAGCAAGGCACAGTCTGCACAAACACTCAGGAAACTGGTCAGAAACAGGTAGCTACCATCAGAAACAAGTCACATCCATCAGAAATAGGTCACATCCACAAGGGCGTAACTTTAAGTCTAACATTGGCGGGGCTCTGCCACAGACCACTTTAAGTTTGTTAGAGAACAATTTTCTGACCTGTAGTTTTCTGGCCATTGTAAAGCTGAAAATATCTATACCATACCATACCATACCATTTTATTTATAAAGCACTTTAAACAGGAACAAGTCCACACAAAGTGCTGGACAAACAAACACGCAACAGGCAACACAGACAATGAAGTACAACACGAAAAACATAAAAACATTGCAGATCATAAATCAAACGATCCAATACAAATCAGCTGGCATTGAAAGCGATGGAGTAGTAGTGAGTTTTTAACCGGGATTTGAAAACCGAGAGGGAGGGGGCCTGTTTGATGAGCAGCGGTAACTCGTTCCAGAGTCTTGGGCCTGCTACAGAGAACGCCCTGTCACCCCTGCGCTTAAGGCGAGTTTCTGGAACTATTAAGAGTACCTGATCCTCTGACCTCAAAGCACGTGGAGGGACATATGGGTGTATCAGATCCGAGAGATAGGCGGGGGCGAGACTGTTCAGCGATTTGTAGACATACATGAGAATTTTGAATTGGATTCGAAGATGAACCGGTAGCCAGTGAAGGGAGGCCAAGACTGGTGTAATGTGCTCTCTTTTGCGTGTGCTGGTTAAAAATCGGGCAGCTGCGTTCTGAACCAGTTGTAATCGTGCAATGGTGGCTTGACTGACGCCAAGCAGAAGGGAATTGCAGTAATCCAGCCTAGATGTAATGAATGCGTGAATCACTGTCTCCAGGTTGTTTTTTGATAATATGGGCTTCAGCTTAGACAGACGCCTCAGCTGGAAAAAACAGGATTTGACGATCATGTTTACATGACTGTTGAGTTTCATGGAAGGATCCATTATCACTCCCAGATTTGTGACTTTTTGTTTTTCGGACAGGGGTAGAGCAGACAGGTCAATGCAGTGGTTTGAGGTTGTGTCATTGGGAAGGAACAATATGGCTTCCGACTTCTTATCGTTGAAGCTTAAGAAATTTAAAGCCATCCAGTCCCTGATGTCAGCCAGGCAGTCGAGCAGAGGTTGAATAGAGCCTGTACCATTTTGTCTTAGGGGGAAGTAAATTTGACAGTCATCAGCGTA